>OZ020285.1:4257261-4393411 GCA_963971205.1 Aethes cnicana
TGGCGGCGCACGCGGGCGCGCCGCCGCCGCGCAGTGCAGCCTCGGCAGGAACGCGTGCGCCGTGTGCACCAGCTGCGCCAGCGCGTACGCGCCGACAACACTCACCGCCAGCGCCGTGAACGCGCACGTTACTAGCATCGCGAATCCCACACCTAGAGAAAATAGACCGCCCACTTAAAAATGTTATCCATACAAATAGATATTGTGGTAGCTGGCCGAGCATAATCGGTGAGCACACATGACACATTTTCTTTCGAATTTAGTTATTTTTAAGCGTAGAATGTCTAGATGGATTTTATTTAGTCTTTTGATAACTCTTATAAAGCTCTGAATTGCATTAATGAATTCAACCAAAGTTTCATTATTTATTAATTAGGGAAATGATAGGGCAATGTTAGGGCCAGTCAACGTGTTTTAGCTTTCTTTATCAGCTAGACATTATCCTGCGAATGTGCAACTCTCCGTGTCTTCACCTTCTACTGCTGATCGCCGTGCCAACACAGCACATACACGAGCTAGCATAAACCCCCTTCTATATTTGGTGCGAATGTAGATATAAATGCGAAAGTAGCTCTTTGGATAATTTCATTAACAATGAGTTCTCGTTGAAATATTGACTGTTACAAGATCGCAAAAAATCGCTTTGCGAAACTGTTTTCAGTAAATTTTTGTCTGTCTGTTAC
Organism: Aethes cnicana; assembly: GCA_963971205.1. Classification (NCBI taxonomy): domain Eukaryota; kingdom Metazoa; phylum Arthropoda; class Insecta; order Lepidoptera; family Tortricidae; genus Aethes; species Aethes cnicana. The sequence continues at coordinate 4,257,945 of OZ020285.1, forward strand.
CCCTTCACGATTAAACTGCTGGACCTATTTAGATCAAAACTTGGTATAGAGATAATTAGTTACGAGTTACGGGAGCTACTAGAAAAGGCAGGCGGATAATATTGAATTTCTGATGAACGCTGGTGTTCGAAAAGGAGTAGGTACCTAGCAAAATCAAGATCCGACGACTCTATTCGAGACCCTTGGTTGTTAAACCGTCTCAACTGGTTGATCTAATCTAAGTTGAAAAAGAGGTCTTTGGAAAGTCGCTTTCAACCATACCTCTAGCAATTGGCGCCAGGTCCCACGAAGCCAGCACGCCTTTCCTCGTCACCACCCCAAGCGCGAGCTCCAGATAGAACATGGGGTAGCCAATGAGGATACTGAACACGTTGCAGAGGCACAGAAAAGGCACCAGCCGTTTCAAATCGTAAAGGTATGGGTGCCACCATAGTTGGACTATGCCGATACACGAAGAAGCAACCAGCTGCCGGTAGCTTATGTTGTTCGTCCAACGATCGGCGATCTGTTTGGAAATCCATATTATACCTCTTCACGCTTCAACCGCTGGACCGACTGAGATGAAATTTGTCATGGAGATAGTTGGGGTCCCGGGAAAGGACATAGGCTACTTTTTATCCCGGAAAAAGGTATAGTTCCCGCGGGAGCACGATAACCGAATTCCACGCGGGCAGAAACTAGTAAGTTATAATTCAAATTGATTATTGCATAGCATAGAGGTGGAACTTATGAGTAAGGTGGTAAGGTATACATTGTGACGTCCTGTAAGGGCACAGCAACCGAGGACTTTTTTTATACTGTATGATGACAGCATCTATAAATTGCAAATATATTTAGTCCGTCGTTTAGGGAATTAAAAAATAAAGAATTTTTTTTTTTTTAATCAATGCATATTGACACAGATAAGCATCAAAACTCGGGAGTGGGAGCTCGTGACGTCATAATTGAGTAAAAATTATACAATAACCAATGTTGAAATCAGCAGAATGTTTAAAAATAAAAACTATAAGGAAACTTTAAACATAAAGGGCTCTGTTCGAAGTCTTAAATAGGGACAGGGAGACTCCTTATGGCTTCGCTCACGCGTAGCGTCGTTGCAAACGAACTTTAGGCAGCTAGATTTAAAGTTCAACTTGAGCGCCTTGATGCGTGAGCGAAGCATAGGGAATCTGCCTGTCCCTATTTAAAACTTCGAATAAAACCCCAGTACTTAAGAAAATTTTGAGAAATCACTAGTATTCTTTAGTTCGGAGTGAAAAATCATAGGTTTAATAAAAAAGCCTAATTTTGATGGATAACAATTAGGGTCCTATGTACCTACCTACTTGAAATCTTACCAATGGTGAGTCCGTTGAATCTGACTCTCCAGATTCGGTTACAGTTTTTGTAGCTGTTGTCTGTAAACAAAGATCTAGCTTTCATGACATTAAAGTTACATAATATATACTTATATTAAAAAATGAAGCCACTTGAAAGATATAACGATAGTGTTTATTATTAAGGTAGACAGCTAGTCAGCAATATTTGAAATGTTGGCTTGAAATTTCGTAGGAAAAGTATTTAAACACATAGAATATAACTACACTAAATTTATGCCTCATCATATTGAAATTGAATGTACTCACCGCACTTTCACTCATTATTTTAATAAATTATTTAACTTTGCATTTATAAAAATATTTAATTCCGTTATCACCGATATAAATATGTCAAAAGCAACGTCTGGGAGAATCGGCGTGGCATTTGACAGGACATTTCTGGCTGGCAAAGATTGTTAAAGAGATCATACCAAGATTAATAACAGTGTCTCAACCTTTTTTGTTTAGTCTCATAATCTTCTTCTTTATATATTAAAATGAATTGCCGTGTGTTAGTCTGGCTAAGGCTCAAGAATTGCTGGACCGATTTGGCTGATAATTTTTTTGTTTCCTGGAATTCTGGGAAGGTTCGGAAAGAAAAAAATCGGGAAAAGTGTAAAGGAGCAGCTAAAAAAACCAATAACTTTGTATGGGAGTCGCCTTCGGGTGATACGAAGTTCACCGGGACAACTAGGCTCTCATAAAAAGACATAGTAGTAAAAAAAAAACAACAACAATTTCATCGTTAAAGTAAAAAGCTGTTATGATTGATTTTTCAATATTACTGAATACAAAAAAATACACTCTGTAGACGAGTCAGTACCAAAGGCATTGAGAATCGTTAATTAATAAATAAAACACCAGTTGTTAATATAACAAATCTTATAATTAAACATGACGGGTCCAACTATATATAAATGTGTCAGTCAGTCAGCATCTACTGACTTGCACCAAATCACAAGGACTATTTGGCATACAAAGCAACACTAGAACTAGTATCCATTTCGAAGGACTTTTGCTTAGATGGTATCATAATATTATCTAAACGTTGTATAACACGGCACGATTTATATAGTTAGTAATATACTCTGTAATGTATACTGTAGTATAAGGTATACAATATACTCGGTTTAAGCGCACGAATAATATAGGAATTTCGAAGAATGACTCTTCGATTGTCTTTGCCTTTGTCACTGTCATTTGAATTGATAATCCAAAATCAATTTTTACCACACATCTTCCCCAAACAAATTTCTCTACTAAGTCTCATAATGCTAATTTAACCAAAAAAAAATTTTAAGTTTTATACTGATTCAAATTTAGATGAATTAATCAAGTAATAATCTCAATTAACGGTACAAATGAGAGACAATGTAATAATTATATAAGACAGTAAGACTGAAACTCCTTAGGGGCCGTTCAAGTATTACGTAAGCAGATTTCTTACCATTTTTTACCCCCCCGCCCCCCTTGTCATCAAAAGTAAGCAAAGCTCTTACCCCCTCCCCCTATGCTTACGTAAACATTTTTAGTTATAAATGTTTTTTTGTATTGTCATTTTAAAAATAGGAAGATCCATGGAAAGATTAGGTTTAACTGATACACATAGAGTAAGGGACAAAAATATTATAATCAGAAATAATATAATAATATCATATAATAGATGCATTAATTAGACAAGTGAATAGCGCGCGGTAATTTCCCTAATGCGCGGTAATTCCCCTAATCGGTTCTCAAAGCGAGTGCCTAAACATATGCATTATTTGCGGGAATCCCCGAAAATGCCATTCATGAGGGTTGCCATTCATGTAAAAAAGTTAATAACTAACGATGACGTAATCATCATCTAGACCCCCCTACCCCCCATGTCATCCAAAATAAGCAAAACAGAGACCCCCCCACCCCCCCTTGTTGCTTACGTAATACTTGAACGGCCCCTTACATTACGGCGTACATGGGAAATAGCCAGGGAGCTTAAAATTTTCATACTTTCCCTGCACAGCGCCATCTAGGTGTAGGTGGAGGCGACATCTATTATCGCATTTAACACTTATTTCAGGCGTACGCTGATTTGTCTGAAGGTTGTCATTCTAAGTTTATCTTACTTCTTGTATGATACAAAAACAAATTTTAAGAACCAAGTTAAGAGGGTTTACTCCGCGAGTTGGCAACGTCGCAAATAGCTGTCAAATATTTTGCTGTTTTCATTAATTTCTGAATATTACTGAACGAAAACATAAATTATCGCTCTATGGTTGAATAAAACATTAAGTATGGATTGCAACAGTTATCATAGGAACACGAAGTTTTTAGTACTATGGAAGTAATATCTTTTGAACACTTTCCATCGCAGTTTCCATGCATTTTAATGTAATCTTATCATTTGAATGCCTAACCAACAAATATAAAACGAGACGCGTAATTCAAACATAGAATGATATCTTCCTTTTTAATTCAGCAATATTGAGAAATTAATAAAAACAGCGAAACATTTGACAGCTATATGCGACGTTGCCAACTTTCAGGATAAACCCTTATGCTTATGCATTTCATTGATTTTTCTGTTTTGTATTATCAATTCGAAATCACTCTGTATTGGCGTCTCACTCGCACAATTGCATTAAATGAGTGTGACGGCAACAGATACAACTACAGTGACAGTGACAAGTAGCAAAGAAGACAAGAACCGTATTAAGGCCGTTCCTAAACCCAGCTCAGCCGTCACTGTCACTCGTCCAACGAGTGAAAAAGAAAGCGCTACGCACAGAACGCCCGATTTAGTTAGTATTTAACATGTTTTAATTTATATAAAAATACACTCTAAAAACATGACATGTATAAAGCTGTCAATTCATGCATATAATATAGATATTTTGTCTGTTATATTTAGTTTTACACTGCTTTATATAATAAACTGGAGTAAAGTTGGATTAAAGGTCCGAGTTAGTGGTAACTTTGGAATTAAATTGTATCAAGCGAAGTTTCGTTTCGAAGTTAACGAAAGCATTTAAGGATTATATAATCAAATATAACATATGTTTTTTTTCATATTTGTTACTTTCAACCTTTCTTAGAAAAGTATGATCATACATGAGCAATTTGACGATGCTGGGTCAGGGAACGGCCTTAAGTAGTTGTTGTTATTTGAAAAATCGACCCTATTTCTATGACACACGTCTAGTTATTAAACTGTATAGTGAAATAAATTTGTTAAAAACCTACCTATTCAACAGAATATTTGGAGTTTAAAAGTCTTAACCTTTTGACCGCCACAGTCGTCCACAGTCGACAAAGTTTACAGCGTAAAACATACTTTAGGGCGTGTGCGTATATTTCAAATGCAAAATCACGCAAATTTTACTATTGGCGTGGCGATCTAAGGGTTAAGAATATGGATCTTTCGAAATGGAGTCAGCTCGATTAAATATGATATAGTTAACATAATTAATAGTCTTTTGACACGCTTTCAAGTGCTAAAGGAAAACAATAGACCACCACACGATCTGTATAACATAGAACTAATTTGATGTTGGTGAATTATTTATCTGAAAATTTTCAAGGCATTAAATAAGCAGAAATTTACTGAAAGGGGATTTCGTGGTTAGTCAAATTGTGACTGAGCTGATTTTAAGGTGCTTACTAATATTAACAAACCAATTATCACTAATAGTTTACTACTACTACTACTACAGCCTATTTGCGTCCCACTGCTGGGCACAGGCCTCCTCTCATCACGAGAGGGTTCACTAATAGTTTGATAATCGCATAAACATCAAAAATAATCATCTAAAACAAACTCAAAATAAAACTATAATTTAACTACAGCACTCTTGTATGATTGTGATTTGTATATTGACTAAAAACCATACAAATAGATCCAGAAACCAAATATACATACATTTACACCGTGATTTGCACTTATTAGTTTTTCTACCTAAAGACCAAGGGGGCATGCATAGTAAAGACGCCATCAGACATGTGAACATAAATATCTGCACACAATCATCCTGAATTTTTTGTCAAGATGTTTTGGAGTGGATGTTCAGATATTTATGACCGCCCTTGTTTGCTCAGATATACCTAATGGCGACTGTACAATAGAATTTACTAATCTACTAGACATCTTAGTGTGACAATGTAGTAAAATGTTCAGCAAGTTCGATAGTGCACACAAAATTCTAGGCATTTACAGGCCCCGGCACTGATCTTGAGCGGTGAGCGAAAGTAGAGTGTATTTCTGCGCATGTTCACGACTGAAGGGCCGATAAGCGTGCGCGCACGACATAGCGCCCCCTGCGTTCCGCGCCCCTGCCGATGAGACCTTATTTTCGACTTCTGCGCATCGAAGGCCACCGCTCAAGATCCGTCCCGATGGCTGTACACTTCGCCTTACAGCAGTAAAGGTGCAACAACCTAAAACCTCGAATACGATTGAATAAGCTAAAATCTCTATACTTAGAATCACATTCAAGCCAGTAACTAAATTTTATATACAAATCAAGATTTGTTGACACTTGCCATTTTACAAATGATTTAATCTCTACATAATCGTCCAATTATGACCAATAATATGCATTCACATCTATAACAAAACGGTTAAGTAGGTATACATATTGGTTATTTAAATTACAATACTGTTGAAGCTTTATAGGATTGTAGTCGTCAATATTTAACTATACATGTTGTTAAACAGTCTCTTTCTCTTGAGTAAAGCAGCAAAATATATATAACTACACTAAAATAGTGGGACGTATTACATACATCAGAGAAAACCACGCAATATTACAATAACAAGAGGGGTAAGGGGGGTCTTCATGTCGTCAAAATATTACACTTGGTTACAGGGGGAGGGGGGTTTATGGCTTCGTCACGTTCTCATTACCCCCTAGGCAAATTTAATGTCATAGCATAGAATATTTAATTTAATAGTACTACGTACAGAACGGCCACGGAATCAACCGCCTGAATCTAGCCCGCGCGCAACTCGCTCCCAACTCGCCTTACCGTCATTTGTTTCATCCGGAGATGGTGAGTGAATCGTTTGCCCGCTAGTTCACATGCGCGTACACACCCATTTACAAGTATACAGACGTTCTCACACGCACACAGACGTCCTCGCACCCAAACATTGTTCGAAATCGTGCTTTTATAGGCAGTGTCCGCCGCGTGGTCATAGTTAAATACATAGTTTTACCTACGATAATCAAAAATAACTAGTGACTGATGTGATGACACCTACGAAATGGGGCCTCTGTTTGGAAAAATGCGCTCTTTACAGAATACAACTTTTTATAACACATCGTATGTCATGTCAACTTACTTTTCCAGATATGTTTTTTAAATCATTTTAAACAAAGTAGACAGTCTGGCACTGATCAGATGCTTACATACGGGAGGTTAAGGCCGCAACCTCACTGCTGCGCACGCACGGTCGAGCTACGCCATTTGGGTACACAAACGCTTCGTATCAAAGTGTAGGTAGATACTTCCAGTTTACGACTACGCTTTGCATAGACAATACAATGAACCCACGTTTACCGTGTGCGTGCGTGGCGTGCGCAACAGTGGGATTCCGGCCTAAGGCGCAGAGTTAATATTGTCCTTATATTGAATCCAATTTATTTCAAGCTATTCGTAAAAACTGCTTTCACAACAGAAATAAACTTTCTTGCTGAATAAAATATGCAAATGCAAATACGCGGAAATCCGGCAAACTATTTTGGTATTCATTCAAATCAACTCGATTTAAGTTTGAACTTTATAAATCATAATGCACAATTTAATGAAAAAAAAACCTGATTACAAAAATCAAATATGAAGCATTCTTTTGCGAGCCTGTAATGAAAAGAAAAACCATAGAAAATGAAAAAAAATACAACATTTCAGACTCGAATATCATCTGAAAACCTTTGCGAATTCGACCGGCCGGGGTGTCTACGTAAGGCAAGTTTCCGTTTCAAATGCTGAAGAGATCGCCGGCCGACGGTAAGGGCGCCAGGCCGCCCGTCACGTCCGGAAGTTGGGAGACATCGGGCATACTTTCTATGTGGGAGCGCACTTCGCTCTTAACTGCGTAGATCTTTTGCAGCTTTACGTTGTACTCCTGGGTGAGAAAATGAAATAAAAAAGTAAGTACATTATAATACAGGCTTCAGCAACTCAGAAGGCGCGTGGATTAAGCAAAAATAGAATATGCATCAATGGGGACTATCGTTTCTTTGCTCACCAGTTGGCGCCACTGTTGACTAAGGTCCAGAGGTATAGCTGTCAAAGGCGACTTTATAAGATCGGCGCCGAAACTAAGTTATAACTATCATTGTATCGAGTAGCTATGCCGCAATGTAGTAGAGTTGCGTTTTGTTAAAAAAAAAGTTTCTTTCACATTTATCGCCAATCCATATTTGCGATAATTTCACGAAGATCACTTTTCAACAGGTAAATTAAAGAAATTATGATTTATATCACGAAGCCCGCCAAAACCATTGAAAACTGAATGTTATTGGACCTCACGCGACACTAGCGCCTCTAGTGGCAAATTCACACGCGATAGCCCCCATTGGCTTAAGTGTTTCACCACATGCCTTCTAAGTTATGTCGTTCTGTATAGGGCTGTTTGAGTTCACGAAGTGATGCTATAGCGAACGGAACAGGAATTTCCTTAGCTCTTTTCGAATAAACCTCGGGACGTCAAAGTGACGGCTAAGTGAGTCAGTTGATCCCAAAGCCCAAATCTCGCCCGGCGCATAAAGTAAGATATCTGACCCCGCCCAATCCACGAGTTCAATAAGGAACTCAGTTTTGAAGCGTCTATGACAACAGAATCGTTCTTCTTTCAAAATCGAAATTTGAGTTGTTCAAAGTTTAAACAAAACACGCGCGAGTCTCTCTCTATAAAGGACCATAGACAATTAATCCTGAAGACTTCGCTTAGGCCCGGTTCCTATATCCACGAAACGCCTCGTTTTGCCTACGGACGGTTGATTTTTGACATTTGTTCCATAGAGAATCTGTCAAATTTTAACCGTCCGTAGGCAAAACGAGGCGTTACGTGGATATAGGAACCGGCCCTTAGACGGGCGATCCCCTTGCCACTGCTTTAAGAGTTTTTGCATATAAAAAGTGTCAAGCGCATAGTAATGTCAAATGGCCTTGACGTCTAGAACATGTTGTCACGGTTACTCCCGCAGCATGAACGTATATCTATCCTTGTCACGCTGCCCCCCTTCCCCCTTATTTACTACTACTACTACTACTACTACTGCAGCCTATTTGCGTCCCACTGCTGGGCACAGGCCTCCTCTCATCACGAGAGGGTTTGGGCTATAGTCCCCACGCGGGCCCAGTCCGGATTGGGGACTTCACAAACATCTTTGAATTACTTCGCAGATGCGTGCAGGTTTCCTCACGATGTTTTCCTTCACCGAAAAGCTCTGTGGTAAATTCAAATTCCATTATTTATGGCAGCTTTATTTCAATGCACAATATCACCGACGCGGAGTCTTCAGGTCTATGTTCAGATATATTGGTCTATGTAAAGGACTCGAGTCTCTTGCAAGACTCCAATCATCAACGAGTCTAAAAGAACTTTTGATTAAATGATTAGTCTAAAAAACCAGCTAAGTGCGAGTCGGACTCGCGCACGAAGGGTTCCGTACGTCTGTTGTATGGGAGCCCCCTTAAATATTTTTATTTTACTGATTTTTATTATTTGTTGACTATAACAACGACAGCAGAAATACATCTGTGAAAATTTCAACTGTCTATCACGGTTCATGAGATACGCATGGACTTGAGTCTTTACCGATGTCTGTCTGTATAATGATATTATTAGCCTACTAGCTCGTTTGCCCGTGACTTCGTCCCGCGTGGACTTAGAATTTGCGTATAGTTTCCGTTGAAATATCGGGATAAAAAGTATCCTCTGTTATTCCCAGGGTCTCATACTATCTCCACCAAATTTCAGGCAAATCGGTCCAGTCTTTGGATCAAGGAAGGCCGACAAACACACTCACATTAATAATATTAGTATGGATAGTATGGATTCCTACCTCGAGCCTGGCCTCGGCCTGGCGCGCCAAGTCGCGTTGCGCCTGCGCAAAGTCCCGCAACATGGATGCCACCTTCCTGCGCTTCTCCAACTCCTCGGTCAATCGCAGATTGTATTCGGCCAGTAGATCCACTGCCGCGTTAACACTCTTGCTCAGGCTGAGAGCCGATTCCTTATCTGAAATGGAAATTGTCACCTTTTAGAACTCAGAACAATTATTTGTCAAAAAAAATATGGAGTGTTATGGTTGAAACTGTGTTTAGATTAGATACGACAATATTATCGCTACTTTGACACTTTGGTAACCAAGCCTATGGCAAATTTGGCACGAATTTGAACTCTACACATACAGCCGCCTTCAGATATATGTGAGCGAACAAGTGTCCATAAATATCTAAACGAGCACTCTATCGTCTACACAATAAGATTTCCATTCATCTAATGGCGACTGTACTATAAAAAGTATAGGAAAATACAAGTACAGAGTGAACCTCGCGGTTGGGGCTACGTGGTCATAATGGATTAACATACAGATTTACACAACATAGAAGGCGCGTGGATTAAGCAATAATAGACTCTGCGTCAACGGCTTAAGTGCATCGCCGCGTGCCTTCTAAGTAGTGTCGTGCTATACTTAACTAGTCTATCGTTTATAGCTAAACTTCTATTAATTATATTTACTGTTACAAATGGTGTACTGGACATACTTATAATCGAAATTTCGTCAGAAACTGTAGGCTAAAATACAGTTACTACAGACATTACAGGGTCGTCAAGCATATCTGAACTCTAACATATTGACAATATGGTCGCGTTTTGCTCAGATATGTACGAGTTAAAAGTGGTTGGCCTTATTCTGTCTTTAGGAGGATTTTATCAGGATCATAGTCATCCTAATAATATTACGTACAGTCCATGGCAAGATATGTATCCGGCTAAAAGCAGCAACTTTATTACTGTTATTAAAGTTGCTGTATACATATTTTTCCGCTTTGTCCGGATACCTATAATTTCCCATGACTGTGGTACAGTCAAATGCAAAAATTACAAGAAGCGTATAAGCGATTAACCACTTTCTTAGAGAACGAATCGACCGTGAAAAATAATAGAATCATTACGTTAGTTTTAAAAATTACCTATACATTTGGCAATCTAATAATCAAACAACTATGTTGATATAAGCCCATACATACATTTATCTGCACACTTGTAAACCTACCTAACTATGACAAACATATAACACAGCTCTATTAAAATAATACATTATTAAAGTGAACAAAAATACTCAATTAGAATTTAGCAACTGCAATATAATCTATTGAATTTCCAATAGAAAAAGAACCTTATTGAATGAGGTTACAATTAACATTCAGATGGGCGATCCTGTCATTTTTGTAAAAGGGGTTAACTAGGGGCCAACAAAAATTAGTGTATTTGAACAATTCGTTGAATGGAATTATTGAAAAAAGATGTGATGTTTAGGTATGTTTTTTTGCTAACGTTGTGTGGTGAATGAAATGGCCTGTAATTGGACATTGTCTAATGAGACATTAAAAGTAATCACATCTATTAAGTTACGGTTTTTAAAAGTACCTCGTTACATAATTTTGTTATTTAGTCAGGAAGTTTTCTAAGGCTCAGTTTGATAAAGCTCCAAGACCATATGCCACTATGTTGAAAATTTTACTTACTTACTCATTTATTTATTGAGTTGTTGACTTTTTGCATTTCTAGAAACTACTAAAAGCTTTACAAAACCCAGCCAAAATTAATAATATGCTGTTTATGTATTTCCCATGTTTTTTTTTATTGTAAATGTGATCAAATGTAGCAAAACAAATTATTTAAGGTGGCTTAGCACAAATAAAATGAAACCGCAGTTTTTGTTTACAATTTTTATTTAGAAAGGACATGACATGGTATGTATTCTGGTCACAAACATTTGTTTCATTTATACTTAATAATAATAATCTATCTATCATATAACTGAAAAATCACAGCACTTTGTTACTTATCACAACTTACATTAACATAGTTAACTATCACAAACATGTCATAACGTCATTATCAAAAAGCATTACAACTTCCTAGTCAACATTAAAAGCTAAACACAATTTAAATTCAAGCGTATAACAGATTTGTTTTGAAAATCAAACAAGCTTGAAGGGTTACAATACAAGAAACGAAACAAAAGTTTGCAACCAGGTATAATTTTTTTAATTATCTGTAGAGGTAGTTGAATCTTTGTTTTAGGAATAACACGAGCCTAATTATGACCCGATTGAGTAGAATGTTTCTCTGATTACCTTCTAACTTAGACAATAATTGCACTTCTGACACTTCGGGGGGCAGCGAGGCGATTCTCTCGCGCACCGCTTCGTCGCTGGAAGCACTCGATTCTAACTCTAGCAAAGCCTGAAATGGAAATTAGTTTTTGTTTTATAAATCCATATTAATATTATAAATGCGAAAGTAACTCTGTCTGTCTGTATGTTACCTCTTCACGCTTCAACCGCTGGACCGATTGAGATGAAATTACTAAACATGAACTCTAAGAGTGAAAATATGATTTAGACGCAACAGCGAATTGCTGCCTGTCTAAAATTAAATAAATAAATAAATTTGGCATGGAGATAGTTGGGGTCCCGGGAAAGGACATAGGGTACTTTTCATCCCGGAAAAACGCGTAGTTCCCGCGGGAACGCGATAACAGAATTCCACGCGGGCGAAGTGGCGGGCAGAAGCTAGTACCTACTTCTATATATTTGAATTGACGTGGCTCGTGAACTGCTGGACCGATTTGGCTGATTCTTTTACTTTTATTTGCTGTAGTTCAGGAAATATTAGAGAAAAAAATGGTAATAATATAAAGAAACTGCAAAATAAAGGAATAATCTGTATGGGGTCTTCGGGTGGTAATGAACTTCAACAGGTCAACTGGTATGCTATAAATTAGTTCTTGGCGTTCTGTGTATCTACAATCCAAACACTTGAATCAGTAAAGTATATAGATAAGTTCCTGTTATAAACAAGCAAGCATACCTATTTTCAAGTTACAGGATGTTACCCCAATTTGAGTCACATTTAAACTTTTTGCTGCCATGACATGACAATGAAGTAATAAAGTGGCATCAATGCCAAGCAACAAATCGTACGTAACAAACCTGACCGAAACCTGTTCTTGATATGAAGTCCTGGCTTGTGCGGCAATGAAAGTACTGACTTTGTGTCAAGTCAATGGCAGCAGAAAGGATACTCTTACAAAGAAGTTTTTAGACCACCTTTTAATGAGTAAAGGGGTTATCTTTTTATTTGTCTAATCTAAAAATGAAAAAATGTCCAAGTTTATATCAGACTTCATACCTATGCATACATATAAAATTCGTATTTATATGTATTGGGACATCAAACTTTCAATGAAAACACCATAAACTGAAGTAAACAGCATCAGGTCTAGATAACAAATAAAAATCTTCACTTGAAACATGCCCAACATTGATTTTTCAAATTTGTATGTTGTGCTAATATTGTATTATGGTACTTAATCTGAAACATGTACCTATTAGTTCCCTACTTTGGGGTTGTCATACAAGTCAAACTCACCTTAATTAGCTCATCAGGTTCTGGAGGGTCACCAGGTGGGGTCTTCGGGCTGAGGGTTGTGTGTGTCTCGATGTGTCCATCCACTTCCAACTTCGTCTCACTGCGGCGTCTCTCTCTCTTCTCATCTCGGTCCCTTCTCTCTCTCTTCTTCTCCTCTTTGTCTCTCTTATCCCTTTTGGATTCGAGTTTTTGTTTCTTTTCAGGATCCTTTGGTTCCACATCGTCAGTTTTACGCTTGCTTACTTTATTAGGTTCGGTGTCATTTGGATCAACTGAAATATTCATTTAAACATTTACTTATGACAATAAAGCACCTTGCAAAATAATATGTACAACTAGCAGGTGTCAAACATGTATCAAGGTAATTTTCATGATAATATATATTTTAAATGTGTCCAGTGCATAGTTCACTATCATTAAACAATTAAGGCTCATATATATAAGACTAGAAGTGCCCTATTCTATGTGACTTCCTCCATGCGGAATACATATATTATATTGGTATGACTCTTTCTCCTGACAACCGATTTTAATCAAATAAAGCCTATATTGAACTCCCAACGACTCTATCCACAATCCACTGCATGTAGATCTGGGGCCTGTTTACAATGGTTACAAATTACAAATGGTTGTCTTTTTCACTCCTTCAGATAGGAGACTTCCGCTTGTCATTTACCTGGTCTAACAGACAGAAAGAGACAAAAACTCTTATTATTGTGAGAATTCTAATGAGAATTCTTTTTTATTGTTAGAGATTGCCAAGAAACCACTGTACAACATTATTATAGTTGGAGAGATTTCTGAATCAGCTTTTGACAATGTCAGTTGATGCTTAGTGATGAGTGATGTTGAATGAATGGTGAAAGAGTATGATCAGTTCAATGAAACTTAATAATGAGCATTTCAATGAACTGATTGTTTTGCATGGGGACATGTAACATGGTAAAACAAAATAAAGCTGCGCAGAAAATGAAAAAAAAAGTTCTTTATCAATAATTAAAATAAAATAGTCAATTATGGCATTTACAAATCTATTTGGTTAAACACTAGTTAAAGAACAGGATATAGCATGTAAACATTTATATGTAGATGAGTACTACATTTTTGTCTCCAGCTGTCAAATGTTGGTCTAAAAATCTCTCCAATGTGGTGTCAATTAGTGCGTATGATGAGATGAGTAGTCTGTTTTTAATAGGTGTACCTTATTTTTAGACTTATTTTTAAGGGGAATAAGTGTGAATATTATTCTACAACAATACTGATTTTGATACATACCAGCTTCTTTTAATTCCTGTATTTTTTGAGCATCATAAACACCTCTCTCTTGCCATATATTTAGTATTCTGTGCAGTTGCAGCTTAGTCTTTGAGTTAATACCAGTCTTTGCCATGTGTTTCAGAGCATCTTCCAATACTTCTCCAAACTCCTTGCCATATTCTGGACCTTTCTTTTTACTATTTTGTATCACATCATTAGCAAGAAACATGAACGTCAGCTGCTTTGAATCTTTGACTGCAACGTAATAATTTCAATCAATACATTAAAGGAAACAAAGTAGGTACTTCGCATTTTTTATATAAAGGAACTAGACACTACAGGCGATAGATTATTTAATTACTTTGTAGTAATACCTACGTCATTAATTTAAAAAATCCTTTGAATAGCACACGTAGCAACTGTTCTATCTGTACGCTATCTACAATAATTGGGTCCATACCTATATTATGGGAATTCAATTGCATGAATGAATGTGCCACGTTAAACGAAGGAATATGAAAATGAAAATTACTGTAGGAATAGTTAGTTCAATTTACCTTTGAATAGTTCCTTGTACCAAGTTTTGACTACAGCGGCATGGTGCTTCCTGTGATGAATTAACCACAATGATAAAGTCTGTATACTTTGCTGGCTCGAATTTAACTCTTGCAGTTTACGGATTAACGCGTTTTCTGTAAAACCAGCCATTATTACAAGTTTTATCAACTAAATCACCACGAACTATTTTCAGAGATCAAGAACGCTCGAAGACCGACGCCATTTTGAAAATCGAGAACTTTTTTTGTAGACAGCATTGCAGCACATAGCTCCCGGTTGCATCAAGAAAGTTAACGTCCGTTAAATATGGCGCTGGCTGTCATTCCGTACTGAAACCTCATTATCTCCGTTATTTCCATAGTAAAAATCTCGGCGATATTAAACGAACGTTAACTTTCAGATGCAAGCAGGCATTGTATTTTATGTAAATAGTCCACACAGAGTACTGTACAGGACAATTTTATTATAGAAAATAACGAAAATAAATTGAACTAACTCGACTCCACAGTATTATCTCCGAAAATTGGAATTTTATAAAACCACATACGGCAACATTCGAAACAGCATACTTTCCGGTTGGGGCTTTTCGGCTTCGGTTGGACTTCAAAATTTTCAAAGCACTTGCTCGTTACGCTTCTCGGCCGTTTGATCATTCCTTGAAACAAAAAGACCTTATTTAGTGCTCTTATGTTGGTATTAGTGTAAATCGGATGACAATGCAAAATTATTATGACATGGAGCTGATCTGATATGATGGAAGCGGAAGGTGGCCATAGGAACTCGGTATTAAACGATATGCACCGCAAGAGTTTGGACTCGTTTGATCCGTTCTTGACGAGTATTTTCCTTTTTAAGTAATACAAGCTTTTTTTGTATTTATAGCTTGTTTTTAGAAGATAAGCAATAAAAATATGATTTTTTCTTCAAGTGTAGTGTCTTCCTACTGAAAAAGTCTAAACGCGTTTGCATTGATCATTTACTAGGTAGGTACTTGACTCTCAATCGCTTAGCTATATGCTCGTGCATATGCCGTCTCGTGACATGATGCAATAGTAGCGTTGTCGCGTTTCGAAGTCTTAAATAGGGATCTCCCTGTTCCCTATAGGACCGCTCACGTGTCAAGTTGAACTTTAAATCTAGCTGTTTAGAGTTTTCACGCGACGCGTGAGCGATCCTATAGGGAATAGGGAGATTCCTATTTTAAGAGGATACGTGAGCTGAGCCCCTTTCAGATTGGAGAAAAAATCAATGTTGCTGTCTCGCAGGCGCAGGTGGACCGGAAAAAGGTGCGATAAGGACAACTGCAGCTCCATCGAAAAATCCGACGTAAAAAACTCAGAAACCGAGGTTTCGTTCTCGACATTTTCTTCCTCCAAAATTAAACCAATCGTAATGAAATTTTGTAAACTGGATGAGAAGGAAATTATCTGTGTCGGACCGTTTTGATATTTGCGTTTATTATTGTGGTTTTTGTACACCAGGCATTTCTTTGCAGCCTATTCAATCGGGCCGTTTTCAGCACTGTTTGGAGTCACCTAGTTCTATTAAGAACAAAAATATCACTAAAAGCAAAACGTACCGAAACAGATACTGACAAAATTAATCTTATTTCAAAAAATCATTGATCTACTCTACGATCAAAATCCAGGGAGAAATATGTCGAGAACGTTTGTATGGAAAAATGACCACTAGCGTGTCCTCTTAAGACTTCGAATATAGCCCCTTCTCACCAAAAGATTATCTATGTTATCACATATAAAATTATCGTCCGTAACCGACTTTACAGATAGCCAATTTTTTTATAGAGTACTTAGGTACTGTACTGTGAAGGGGGGTTGGTGTTAGCTCAGGTAGCTGCTGCAGGCACGGAGATCAGCGGTGGAATCCAGAGACACGAAGACGATGTCTAGCTAATTAAAATCTCTAAATCTTGAAGACTGGCCCTATTACTGCCCTAACATTTCCCTAACTATGAAATAATAGATTTAAAGTTGAATTGATATTATATTTTCGGAGATGCGTTCATTACAATGGCTATCAAAAGACTAAGTATATTAAACAAAAACAATTCTACGCTTAAAATTACCTATTTTTGAAAGAAAATGTGACAACTAACCGATTGTACTCGGCCAGTCTCCACAGTACAATATCTAGATATGATGACCCTTACGGACATTTCATAATATACGAAACGAATGAAGTACCTACTCGTACCTACAAGTAGGTACAGACTTTTGAGTCTTTATTATACGGTATATGAAATACAAAAATATTATTTTAACTAATAAACTCGTGTGGATGTCTCCTTGAAAATGAAAGACTGAAACAGGTATGACTTTTTTCATGTTTTTTCTTCTTCAATCACAACAGAAGACGGATTAAATAACCGTCCTATAAAGGTAGGGTTACCCCTAAACCCCTAAACTCTACCTATAAAGGTAGGGTTACCTAACCCTACCTATAACTTTTAAGGTCACTTAAACATCAGCACTTATATGATAATATTAAAAATCCAGTATAACGACGAACCGGTCTATAGTAAAAGTCGGCTCGCAGATTAGCGTTACGTTAATTAGGTAAGTGCTTCGATGTGGTCATCTGTTTACAGGAAACGAAATTGAGGTTTTAATGTGAACAGCATGCCTCGGCGCAGGCAGAATAACCATATTTGCTTAGGTATAACTCCAGAAACTTGCTGCAGTTACGTACGATATGCGTACGATTTAGTTTGAAATCAGTTTGTTGCATCATTCAAAACAAACTTACTTAAGTATTTATTTATTTTTTAATGGATTAACACACCTAATTTATTTTGTGGTATTTTCACTTTTTCACTTTCATTCCACGCAAGTAAGTACATACATCATCATCATCATTTCAGCCGATAGACGTCCACTGCTGGACATAGGCCTCCCCCAAGGCGCGCCACTCAGACCGGTCCTGTGCCACTCGCATCCACCGCGTTCCCGCGACCTTTACAAGGTCGTCACTCCATCTTGTTGGAGGCCTACCGACAGCTCGTCTACCGGTTCGCGGACGCCACTCCAGGACTTTCTTGCCCCATCGGCCATCAGTCCTGCGAGCAATGTGCCCCGCCCACTGCCACTTAAGGTTCGCAATTCTTCGGGCTATGTCGGTGACCCTAGTTCTACTGCGGATATCCTCATTTCTGATTCTATCACGCAGAGAAACCCCGAGCATAGCCCTCTCCATTGCCCTCTGGGTGACCTTGAGCCTTCTTATGAGGCCCATCGTAAGCGCCCACGTCTCGGAACCATAAGTCATCACTGGCAACACACACTGGTCGAAGACTTTCGACTTAAGACACTGCGGTAATTTGGACGAAAAGACACTGCGAAGCTTCCCGAACGCTGCCCAGCCGAGTCGGATTCGACGATTGATCTCTTTCTCGAAGTTGGACCTACCTAACTGGACTGTTTGTCCCAGGTATACATAATGGTCAACAACTTCGAGCGCAGAGCCTCCGATTATTACTGGAGTTGGCACAACATGGACATTGGACATGATCTTCGTCTTGTCCATGTTCATTTTCAGACCAACTCGATCGGAAACTCTGCTGAGGTCAACGAGCATAGCACTGAGGTCTTCCATGGTCTCAGCCATAACTACTATATCGTCGGCAAATCGAAGGTGAGTGATGTACTCGCCATTTACATTGATGCCTCGTCCTTTCCAGTCCAGCACCTTGAAGGCATCCTCCAATGCAGCGGTGAACAGCTTCGGAGAGATTACGTCTCCTTGTCTGACTCCCCGCTGCAGTGGGATGGGCTCCGTGGTCTGGTCCTGTAGTCGGACGGACATGGTGGCATTTTCGTACAAACACTTCAACACTTCGATGTACCGGTAGTCAGCTTGGCACCTCTGGAGAGACTGCAGCACAGCCCAAGTCTCGATCGAATCGAAGGCTTTCTCGTAGTCCACAAATGCAAGGCAAAGGGGGAGGTTATACTCTTCGGTCTTCTGTATAACCTGCCGCAACGCATGTATGTGGTCTACGGTACTATAGCCCTTTCGGAAACCGGCTTGTTCGGGAGGCTGGAATTCGTCAAACCTGCGCGCGAGACGGTTCGTAATGACTCTCGAAAACAGCTTGTAGACATGACTCAGAAGTGAGATGGGTCTATAATTCTTCAGCAAGGCGTTATCCCCTTTTTTGAAGAAGAGCACCACCACACTTCTGTTCCATGCTCGCGGCGTTCTCCCTTCATGGATGACGGAATTAAACAGCGTCTGAAGGGCCTTAAGGACTGGTTTACCGCCTTACCGCCTTCAGGAGTTCAGCTGTAATTCCGTCATCACCGGGGGCTTTGCCGTTCTTAAGCTGTTTGAGAGCCATACTAATCTCGTACAGGCTGACGTCCGGGATATCTTCGGTATAGTGTCGGGTTAATCTAGCTCTAGGGTCTTTAGCTGGATCAGCGACGGGTGTTCGGATTGTCGTGTATAACTGCCCATAGAACTTCTCGACTTCTCCCAACAGCTCCGGTTTGGATGAGACGATCCTGCCGTCTTCGGTCTTCAGCTTTGTCAATTGGCTTTGGCCAATAGACAGATCTTTGGCAAACACCTTCGAGCCTCTGTTACGCTCAATAGCCTTTTCAATACTGTTGGTATTGAATCGGCGTATATCACGCTTCAGAGACTTCGAGATCTGCCTATTGAGCTGCCGATAATGACTAGCGTCACCTGAAGACTGTAGAATCATCTCACGCCTCACCTCCATGAGCTTTAGGGTTGAGTCTGAGATTTTCTTGGTTCTTGTACGGCGGGTCTTGAAGAACTTGGACCCAACCGTATGGACAGCTTCTACAAACCCGTCGTTGTAATCGTCCACGTCGCTTTCTAGGCAAGCAAAACGATTTTGGAGTTCGAGCTGAAAGCTCCCGGGGTTTTGGAGCTGGGTCGGTGCCGGGCGGAGCGTAGACTTTATCAGTCGAGATCTCTCAAGCTTCACTTGGATATTCAATGTGCCTCGTACCATACGGTGATCGCTCCCGGACTTAACCGAATTGATCACTGAGACATCATTGAATATCTGCTTCCTCGTCGACATGATAAAGTCTATCTCATTCCTCGTTACACCATCAGGGCTCATCCAGGTCCACTTTCTGTGCTCTCGTTTCCTGAAGAAGGAGTTCATCATATAGAGTCCCTCCTTCTCCATGAAACCAGCCAGTAGATGGCCCCGGTGATTCCTACGCCCTACTCCAAATTGCAACACTCTCAGCTCTTCACCGTCTCGTTTGCCCAATTTCGCGTTGAAGTCCCCCATAACAACTGTGAAGTGAGTTTTGGAGCTATGCATGGCTCTATTATTACAATTAATTATCCAGGGCAAGATTCAAGGTAAACGGAGTGTTGGTAGAAGAGGAACCTCTTGGCTTAAGAATCTGCGTCAATGGTTCCAGAAGAGCACTCGATCACTGTTCCGTTCAGCTGCGTCAAAAGTGGAAATAGCCATGATGATCGCCAAACTTCGGTAGAAGATGGCACTAGCAAGAAGAAGAAGATGGCTCTAGAAATGTCCTCATACATAGCCTCCACCTCATCGTCGGAGTGCGTCGAGGTCGGAGCGTAAACCTGTATAACCTTCAACGAATATCGTTGGGTTATTCTGAGTACAAGGCACGCTACCCTGGTCGACACACTCTCGATCTTCACCACATTGTTTGCGAGGGACTTGTGGACGATAAACCCGACACCTCCCTGGGACTGTTGGTCGCCCTCCCGGAAATAGAGCAGGTTACCGGACTTCAGGGTTATCATGTCCTCCCCCTCTCTCCGGACTTCTGATAACCCTATGATTCCCCAACGTAACCTGCTCAATTCTTCCTCCAGTTCCAGTACCTTTTCGTCAGTCCGCAGCGTACGGCAGTTGTATGTTGCCAGGGCCAAGGGTCTTCGGTTTTGGTAGCCGGGTCTCTTCCGGAGATTAACTTTAGCACCCCCTGCCCCGCCGTAACCATGGCCGCTACCGGAGCCAGGAATAGCGGGGCCGCCGGGGACTGGGGGTCTGGGTTTATTTTGTGGCCTCATGTTACCAATTTTATCCCTTGGGGGGGGATTGCCATAGTCGCCACGCTTGGCAGGCGGGTTGGCGACCGCAGTAAGATTTGCGTAGTGCGCGGAGGACGCTGCTGCCCATCCTCCGGTTTATCCCTTATTCGCCTCTTACGAAACCCACGGGAGGAGATGGGGTGGTGCAATTCTGACCCGGCACCACACGGGGGTACATACATATATATGTATATATACCTACTCGTAACTCTTAACTGAGAAATGTATGTAGGTACCTACTGTGAATTATTGAAAAGTGCGTAGGTAGGTTAAGTAGGTGCCTAACAACTAAGTCGTTGTAATCATAAAGACAAAACTTATACTCCTCTGTAGGTATAGGTAGGCAGTGGGTAGGTACTTACTTACATAATATTGTAATACTTTATTTAGTTAAAGCGATAGGTTCTTTTCAAATTGAATTTACCACTGAGCTTTTCGGTGAAGGAAAACATCGTGAGGAAACCTGCACGCATCAGCAAAGTAATTCAAAGATGTGTGTGAAGTCCCCAATCCGCATTGGGCCCGCGTGGGGACTATAGCCCAAAGCTCTCGTGATGAGAGGTAGGCCTGTGCCCAGCAGTGGGCCGTAAATAGGCTATTGTAGTAGTAGATAAGTATAGATAAGTAGAGAAGCTTCGTGAGCATTATCTCTCTCAATTCTGATCTCTTTATTTTTTGTCGGATTGTTTTCCACCTTTCTGATTGTATGGTATTTGTATACCTATGTATGGTTTAAGTAGTATATGTAGTGTTTATCAATAGTTATATATGTATATAGGTATATGTATATTTGTGTATATACATTCTTGGATTACTATTTTCATTATTTAATATGAACTCTTTCTCAGTTTACTTGATAATATGTACGTACTTCTTTGCTCCTAAGTAAACGTTCTCAGTTTCACCCCAAGGTTGACTGGTAGAAAACGCTGGTAGCATTAAGTCCGCCTATTGTACACTGCATTTTTTTTTGTTTGTGCAATAAAGAGTTTAAATAAATAAATAATAGATTCTTTAATTGTTTGTAGTTACGTTTGTAGAACTAACGTCCTATGTCCTTTCCCGGGACTCCAACTATCTCCATACCAAATTTCATCCAAATCGGTCCAGCAGCGGTTGAAGCGTGAAGAGGTAACAGACAGACAGACAGAGTTACTTTCGCAATTATAATATATGGATTATTTGGGGGAGGCCTATGTCCAGCAGTGGACATCTGTCTGCTGAAATGATGATGATGATGATGGATTATGCTCTTACGATTTCGATGAAATTAATATAGAGTTTTTCGAGGGTGACAAATCTACTAGCTAGGTCTCATAACTGGGAAAATTCATTTTTAGCTATTTTCACCCTTGCTCGGGTGAAAATAGCTAAAAATGAATTTCTCTCGCTCGGTCGCCCAGGTACTGAACAATTTAAATGATCATCTCAGTTTATCTTGGAATATCATAGCATGCGTAAGGTATAGGTGGTATTTTAATAGAGCCAATGACCTACCTTTCCATCGAGCGTCCTCGAAGGTTGGCAAGACAAGAATTCGGTGGCTAAACTGGCTAACTTGTTACATCTAAAGCGAAGATGACCAACGCAAAAGCGACGCATCGACCGGTCGCGCATTCTTTTTGCTCTACACCTGCGCCTACGACTCAGTCTCATTCCTAAATGCCGCGAAGCACGCGCCTCGAACGCGTCCGTTGAAACACGCGCGAAAATGAAATCGAGTCTCTAAATTCGAAACGCGTTCGAAATACGAATTTTGATTTTATTTAAATAATACCCTCTAGTGTTTTTATTTTATTTTTAACGTGCCAGAATGCAGTTCCTCTTTGATCACAACGTTCTCAGTGTGGTGTTGATGTCTCTGGTCTTATTGGCCAGTGCGCAAAGATCATCGAATAACCTGCATAGAGACCTCGGTAAGTACCTACCTAAGTCGTAATTATCAGTAAATGTAGGTAACTCTCGTCTGATTGTCAATAAATGTATTATATTCTATTCTATTTTCGTGTAAACTCAGTAGTAAGTTAGTTCAGATGATGAAAAAAACACATACATAGATATTTATTTTCATTATGAAGCTAAATTAATAGTTATTTGTTATGCAAGGCTGCAAAGTTGTTGTTTGCTGTGAGTGCATGATTGAGACCCGAGTGAACGAAGGATTCTAGGGTTGAACCACGAGCGAAGCGAGTGGTTCAAATATAGAATCCTGAGTGTAACGAGGGTTTCAAGGCACGAGACAGCAAACGACTTTGCTGCTGAGCGCAACACAAAATTTTTCACCTCACGCGCGATTTTTCGGGAAGAAGACTTAGTTCGGCGTCACGTACAGTTTGTGCTAACTCTGGAGGAGTTAAATTCGTATCTTCATCGCTAGAATCGCTCATATTTTCTTTATTACTTCGTTTAGCTATTCTAAATTACAAAACCAGCAATCTAAAACTTTTTTTTTAATATTTTTTTTCCGGAGGTTGCGTTCCAAATCACTTCTACTCGTACTTCAAGATTCAATTATTCATTGAAAACAGTTAAAATATACACACATTTAACTATTTTTGTGATAAAACATAGTGAAATAATGAAATACATCTGAAACGGTGTATTATTAATATAATTTTATTAATGATGATATTAAGTAAATTGAACCTTTATTTTAATAAAACTCTCACGACGAATTGCGTTTCAGAACGTATCGTTGTTTTTTTATTGTGACAGTGGCGTCATGCGTCGTTCGAATTTCAAAAACACTTTCCACGCTAGCGGATAAAAACAACTTTTGCGCTCGGATATCAAGCTGCAAAACGACCACTTTCGAGCCAGTGAGGTGAAAATAAATTTACTTGTAGGTAATTATAAAATCTACATTGGTGGTAATTCACTCCCGATATTTACGAATAGATCAAACTAAATAGCTACGACGGAACTCATAATGCAATAAATTTAATTGCAATGCCATAGCAATTAACATAAACAATATAATTATACAGTAAGGTAAATATGTACATACTTACCTTAGACAATAACACGAAGTTAAGGCTGTATTAATCATAATAACTGTCCTAGATTCTTGTCATATTGTCGACACATATCCTGGACCCTAGTTTAATAATTTACAAAGCATAACCCACTCTGTAAGTTAATCCAAGTAAGTACCAACCTACCAGCAAAACCACTCGTAAAAGTAGCAAGAAGATTATGAAAACCGGCCAAGTGCGTGTCGGGCCACGCGCAAAGTATAGGGTTCCAAAGTTGACGATGCCCACAGTACTGTAGAGTTAGTATAGCTCTCGCTATACTAACTCGTTAGGAGCGTAGATTTGTAAACGTTCTAGAATTACTGATTATTTGAATATTAAAAAGAAAGCCATTCTAGAACGTCTAGTAGAAGCTTTCTAAGACTTATTAGCATCTAGCTAGCCTGTGGTATGACGTGCCCGCCCGACGCCCCTGCCGCTCGAGAAAAATCATTGGTTTTTTATAATCATTTCATAAGGTGGTCGATTATGTCTCGTAAATTTGTACAGCCACTTAGCTGTGATAGTTTTCCTTTCAACGTTATATATGTCACAACCGTGATTTTTTTCAGCCATCCAAATACCACCAATTAGCTGGCAGGGGGGGGGGGGACACTCGACTCTAACAAAAAATAGCACTTTAATATTTCTTAATTAGCTTAATATTTCACAAACGCTGGACTTAATCAAAAAATGGTTTTAACAAACCCACAATATTTTTTAAGACTTATTCAACGATATGCCACACCATGGGGTACACAAGAAAAAAATACATCCCCACTTTACGAGTAGGGGAGGTACCTGATAAAAAATATATTTCAAAATTTTATTGTACCACTTTGTCAGCATAACTAATATATTCATGCCAAATTACAGCTTTCTAGAACTAAGCATCTCCGAGCAATAGTGCGGACAGACGGACGGACGGACGGACGGACATGGCGAAACTATAAGGGTTCCTTGTGGACATCGGAACCCTAAAAAAGAAGTGAAGTGGTAGATTACCTATCAAAGAAATTAAATAAAAATAATGGCGGAGCTTAGGTACTTAAATATTATAATTTCAGGCCTTGATTAAAAACCGAGCATCCGCAAAATGTTTAATATAAATAAAAACAGAACTTTGGCTTGTGCTTTGGCCAGTGTTTTTTTGATACAATAGGTAATTATATAGCTTATTTATTGTATAAAAACTTAAGTTTTTACTAAATGAGTATTTTATCACCAAGTATTTTAAAACACTGGTAATAATAAAATACTCATTTAGAACGCAAATACTCATTACTTAGGTACCTACTTAATCCATCCATATTATTATTATTTGTTGGTACATTTTCATGTCACGGGCCCATGGGGACCCGGTCATTCGCATTCATGGGGCCGAAGCCAACATGAAGAGGCTTTTGGTACCTTTTACTATAAATGTGAGATGGCCGCAACTGTGGAGATCTGTCCTCCCAATACAACATGAGGCTGTACTGGCGGACAGCCCTCCCCAGTTGCCAAACTATTGCCGAGGAAGGAAGAGACTTGGAGTGGGCTATGTGGACGGGAGGTGTGGACTGGAAAATCGGGCTATGGAGTGAGATAACAGACATCTGCCTGATCAATATCTCACAAATTGAAAGTAAGGCAGACGGTGACTCGCCGCTTACGCACTAACCTAAAGGCTAGCCTTCGTGGGCCCCCTATACAGGCCACCGCACGGGTGGCGAGGGAGCAACACTGATGTAAGCAGCTAAGGGTGTGGAGAGGTGTGCACCGGTTTCGCCATCGCGGGTCGCGCCTCGTGCGCAACCGGAGCGGGTTTCCCCGTTATTACGCAGATTGAGCACTTCCACCCTTTCAAGCATATAGCTCCTGCGCTCCACTCTGGGCGGCCAACTAAGGCAATCCAGAGGCGGGGGAGGTGTGTAGCTGTGTGTATGTGTGTGTATGGCGCATGTGTGTGTGTGCCCCCAGGAGGACTCGGGTGCGAGGTGTCGCCGCTCGGCCCGCCACAGGCCGCCCTGCGCTGACTGACTGCACTGGTGGTACAACACCAGGTGGGCGATGGGGTCGTCACATCCCTACGCCTTTATTATTATTATTATTATAAATGTAGCTCTGTCTGTCTGTCTGTACCTCTTCACGCTTCAACCGCTGAACCGATTGAGATGAAATTTGGCATGAATATAGTTGGGATCCCGGGAAAGGACATACATAGGCTACTTTTTATCGCGGAAAAACATAGTTCCCGCTGGAACGTGATAACCAAATTCCACGCGGGCGAAGTCGCGGACACAAGCTAGTAAATATTATAAAATTTTAATTGCACATTTCTACTTTTCGACACACCGAACATCTGCGATACTTACTTACAACTTTTACTTTTTTTGACAACTCCGACAAGTCTGCGGGTGCGATTTCTCTCGGAGATGCGTTAAACAAATCGATTTAATTTAATATGCACAAGTTCAGGTTTTCTGATAGGTATAGTCCTCATTTTTTTATCCTGTGCACTTGTGTTTATAGTTACTGAGACTTTAAAATATATTTATAATATTTATATAATGTTTATTTATAACTTTTTGTGGGTATTTGTTATGGTTTGTTTGTACTTAAGTATTCAAATTCTCTCCGGGAAAATCTATTATATAGGAGGATTACTTAGTTTTGGTACAAGTTGCTTGAGGATAAAAATTTGTACAGTTGGTGCATCATAATTTTTTTTTGAAGTTTTAAAACCACACATGAAATTCGAGTAAAAATTTAACTTTTGAAACTTTCACTAGAATTTTAATTGAAAATTTCGCTTTGGAAACTTACTGCTTTTCTTTGTAATGTAATTATCGATGTACTGCGCAGTTAGAAATACCGACAATGAGCAAGTGAAACCAATCAACAGTGTTTCGCAACTTGCGGCTCACGTGCGGACTAACTGTGTTAACCGTGGAACGCTTGGAACTAGTTGAAACACTTGAGATTCTTCTACCTAACGTGTGAGCCAATGAAATACGTCTTAAGGTGAGTAGTGAGGCAAAAATGCAAATTCGAGGTGTTTTTGTAACCATTTTTCTATAATTGTAACAAGTTGTCATCTGCAAAGTTTACGAATATGGAACACAAATATAGTCAATTAGTGTTTCTGGTATTTTATATCGTCTTATATGTAATGATTTGTACTATGGATGTCATTTAAGAAATCCTTAATCCTCCTATATGTAACCATTTATTTCCGCTTAGGAAAAAATCTACGTTGCCAAATTTTTTGCAAGTACTTTTCAGAATTTTATCTAGGGCTTTACCTTCTAACTTATATGATAAATAGCTTTTAGACGAAAAACCTATGTGTTCCTTAGTGTATAATCACAAGTATCACAACACACATTTGCTGCGCTTGTTATGGTAGGCGTTTTGTTGAATTATGCGGCGTTTTTTATATTTTTAAATATTTTTATTTATTGATTAAAAAATATCTAAACTATCATGTTTACTAAAGAAAGAAGGATAAAAGTTCGTTTCATAAATTTGACTTTTATATTGGATTTGAAGTAGTGTTATTTTTCTATAACTTCATTGCATTAAACAGAAAGTTGTGGTTGAGAACAAGGCGACGTTGCGAGTTTCGGCACTCGTGTTGTTTACCTCGCGGTCGCGCGCGCTGTTGCCAGCTAGGTAGGTATCCCGAACTCGATCAGAGGACGCACAGCATGGTCGGCCTGCCGGCCGGCACTCGGAAATGAGTGAATAGCGAGTGAGTAACTAGCGAGAGAGTAAGTCGAGTGGAGTGATTTGTCTCGAGGATTTGCATTTTATTGTTGTTATAGATACTTATTTGTTAAGTTTGTTTTGTTACTCCGTAATAGTGTTCTTGTATTAATATTGTTATTGTTACCTAGTGTTAAAATGGGTTTAATGGGTAATAAAAAGGGGAGAAGATCACACTGCTCTATAAAGTTGATACGAAAGCGACAAGGGCGAACCGCTTATTACCTCAAGAAAGTCGCTGAAAAGTAGGGTCGCTTCGCCTGTTTGCGTCCACTTACTGGAGTTGGCAAGTTTGAAGGTGAAAATAAAAATGTTCTAATTGAAATTTTGATTATAAAAGGGATGTAATGTATTGATTATATAGTCCTTTTCAATATAACTTATAGTTTTGGTCGAAACATCTGGTAGTTTTCAAAAAAACGACACAAATAGGCAAATTAGGCGATTTACCCAGTTTGCGTCCACTTAATCCAGATTGCGTCCACCTATGGACCAATTCGCGTCCACCAACTTAGAAAAGGAATCTGAATTGATGTTTTTATAGTAACTAGCTTTTTCTCAAACATGCTCGGTAATGTTCGTGTTACTTTCAAAAAAAGAAGACGCCAGGCTGTCCATTGCCGGCCTTGGCCAGCAAAAACATTATTGTCGTGTGTGTGTTTTTTTTAATTCGCTTGCTATTTGAGACGCCTCTGTAGAGAAACTGACAAATCCATGGAGGTAATGAGTACAACTTCCATGGCCAAATCATCCACGATCATGGAAGTAGTAAATACTGATGTGGGGTAAGTGCGCCTAAATTTATTTCGCCCCTATGCCTTGTAAACAGCCAACTACTAGTTGAGTAATATTTATAGGTTTCGATATATTTATGTTAGGCGCACTTACCCCGAAACTGACAAATCCATGGAGGTAATAAGTACAACTTCCATGGCCAAATCATCCACGATCATGGAAGTAGTAAATACTGATTTGGGGTGAGTGCGCCTAAATTTAATTCGGCCCTATGCCTTGTAAACAGCCAACTACTAGTTGAGTAATATTTATAGGTTTCGATATATTTATGTTAGGCGCACTTACCCCATCCTACTTGCCCCCCCTGACCTTACGTATTTCCTCGCTGTTTGAGAAAAGCATTATATATACCTCGGCCGCAATTGCGATTGCCGGACTCGTACTAATAGAATCGTCCGGCAATGCGCTACTTGGCGGCCTCTGCAATATTGTACTATTCCCCGCAACTTCGTATGCGCAGAAATATTAAAATGAAAGATCCCGTTTTTTCCCGTTCCCGTGGGAATTTCGGGAAATCCTCTCTTAGCGCTCCCATACGTTCCCTAAGGAACCTGCATGCCAAATTTCAGCCCGATCCGGCCAGTGGTTTGGGCTGTGCGTTGATAAATCACTATGTCAGTCAGTCAGTCAGTCACCTTTGAGTTTTATATATTTAGACTAGCTTTTCCCCGCAACTTCGTATGCGCAGAAATATTAAAATGAAAGATCCCGTTTCTTCCCGATCCCGTGGGAATTTCGGGAAATCCTTTCTTAGCGGATGCCTACGTCATAACATCTACCTGCATGCCAAATTTCAGCCAGATCCGTCCAGTGGTTTGGGCTGTGCGTTGATAGATCACTATGTCAGTCAGTCAGTCACCTTTGAGTTTTATATATTTAGACTAGCTTTTCCCCACAACTTCGTATGCGCAGAAATATTAAAATGAAAAACCCCGTTTTTTCCCGTTCCCGTGGGAATTTCGGGAAATCCTCTCTTAGCGGATGCCTACGTCATAACATCTACCTGCATGCCAAATTTCAGCCAGATCCGTCCAGTGGTTTGGGCTGTGCGTTGATAGATCACTATGTCAGTCAGTCAGTCACCTTTGAGTTTTATATATTTAGATGTACAGAATATATATTTAGATTGTACAGAATGATCGGATTTTAACAATGACTTTATTCAAGAATATTTGACATTAAAAAATCATGATTATAATTAATAAAACCATGAACATTTTTTTTTCCAGACAGGCCAGTTTTCCTGCTGTTTGAACTTTATTATGAATGTAGTCATTTATCGGGGTTTTACCCTACATACGCATAATGCCTACATGCATTGCATATTCTTAAACTACGACTTTGATACGAAAAAACATTAAAAATATCTAAATATCACTAGTACCATGTTCAGCATGTAAATTAAGGTGAGTAGTGAGGCAAAAATGCAAAATCGAGGTGTTTTTGTAACCATTTTTCTATAATTGTAACAAGTAGTCACCTGCAAAGTTTACGAATATGGAACACAAATATAGTCAATTAGTGTTTCTGGTATTTTATATCGTCTTATATGTAATGATTTGTACTATGGATGTCATTTAAGAAATCCTTAATCCTCCTATATGTAACCATTTATTTCCGCTTAGGAAAAAATCTGCGTTGCCAAATTTTTTGCAAGTACTTTTCAGAATTTTATCTAGGGCTTGACCTTCTTAACTTTTATGATAAATAGCTTTTAGACGAAAAACCTATGTCTTACTTAGTGTATAATCACAAGTATCACAACACACATTTGCTGCGCTTATTAACGTAGGCGCTTTGTTGAATTATGCGGCGTTTTTAATATTTTTAAATATTTTTATTTATTAATTTAAAAATATCTAAACTATCATGATTACTAAAGCTAGAAGTAGAAAAGTTCGTTTCAAAAATTTGACTTTTATATTGGATTTGAAGTCGTGTTATTTTTCTATAACTTCATTGCATTATACAGAAAGTTGTGGATGTGAACAAGGCGACGTTGCGAGTTTCGGCACTCGTGTTGTTTACCTCGCGGTCGCGCGCGCTGTTGCCAGCTTGGTAGGTATCCCGAACTCAACCAGAAAAGTAGGGTCGCTTCGCCTGTTTGCGTCCACTTAGTGGATTTGGCAAGTATGAAGGTGAAAATAAAAATGTTCTAATTGAAATTTTGATTATAAAAGGAACGTAATGTATTGATTATATAGTCCTTTTCAATATAACTTATAGTTTTGGTCGAAACATCTGGTGGTTTTCAAAAAAACGACACAAATAGGCATATTAGGTAGGCGATTTACCAAGTTTGCGTCCACTTAATCCAGATTGCGTCCAGGTGGACGATGGCCCAATTCACGTCCACCAACTTAGAAAAGGAATCTGAATTGATGTTTTTATAGATAACTAGCTTTTCCCCGCAACTTCGTATGCGCAGAAATATTAAAATGAAAGATCCCGTTTTTCCCGTTCCCGTGGGAATTTCGGGAAATTCTCTCTTAGCGCTCCCATACGTTCCCTAAGGAACCTGCATGCCAAATTTCAGCCCGATCCGTCCAGTGGTCTGGGCTGTGCGTTGATAGATCACTATGTCAGTCAGTCACCTTTGAGTTTTATACACGGTGGGTCAGAAAATATGGCAAATAATTAACCCACCATATCGGCTATCGATTCTAAGTATATTGTATAGGTCTTTAATTTTTTTTCGAGTTGGTAAAAAAAAAATGTATATGGGATTGGTTGTGTGAGCGACGCCTGAATCCTATACAAAATATGTTTACCTATACAATATACTTAGAATCGATAGCCGATACTATGGGTTAATTAGGTATTTGCCATATT
Source organism: Aethes cnicana (assembly GCA_963971205.1). NCBI lineage: Eukaryota > Metazoa > Arthropoda > Insecta > Lepidoptera > Tortricidae > Aethes > Aethes cnicana. Next base: position 4,289,237 of record OZ020285.1, read on the forward strand.
TTCTGACCCACCATGTATATTTAGATGTACAGAATATATGTTTAGATTGTACAGAATGATCGGATTTTAACAATGACTTTATTCAAGAATATTTGACATTAAAAAATCATGATTATAATTAATAAAACCATGAAGATTTTTTTTCCAGACAGGCCAGTTTTCCTGCTGTTTGAACTTTATAATGTATGTAGTCATTAATCGGGGTTTTACCCTACATACGCATAATGCCTAATTGCATTGCATATTCTTAAACTACGACTTTGATACGAAAAAACATTAAAAATATCTAAATATCACTAGTACCATGTTCAGCATGTAAATTAATTAAAAAAGTATTCAATTCATAAAAAAAATATACAAAAAGATATTTTAAGCGGTGATTTGAACCCGCGCAAGAGGGCGCTATCATGTACGTCATGATGAATTTGGACCGCTGGGCCACGGTAGACTTAAGACAACGGGCGAAATTAACCATTGGTATCGTTGTAATTTACGTTAGCGTTTTTGGCGCGGTTATTATTGAGAGGATCGAGCTCGAACGCCCAAGGTCATCGACGGCTACAGGCGCCTTAAGTAAAAAAGTATTCAATTCATAAAAAAAATATACAAAAAGTTATTATAAGCGGTGATTTGAACCCGCGCCCCTCTTGCGCTCTCATGTATGTCATGATGAATTTGGACCGCTGGGCCACGGTAGACTTAAGACAGCGGGCGAAATTAACCATTGATATCGTTGTAATTTACGTTAGCGTATTTGGCGCGGTTATTATTGAGAGGATCGGGCTCAAAACGCTCAAGGTCATCGACGGCTACAGGCGCCTTAATACACGACGGAACTGATTGGGAAAACCTAGTTCTAATTAAACTAAAGAACCTCTTGGGACCGTGCACATGAGATTGAACTTTTCACATATAGCCGAAAAAACTGTCAGCTCATGGCATGTACTGCGATACGGAGCCACGAGAAAAACAATTTAAAAAAAAGTTACTGTAGAACACCAAAACAAAGAAAAGCATATACAATGGGAGGTAGATAATGATATATAAACGTTAAGTAAGAGATCAGAGATCAATGTTATCAATCTTGGGTTTTTTGGCGCCGACCATTTTCTGCTTTGCCCAAAGGTTGACTGGTAGAGAATACCACGAGACATTAAGTCTGCCTTTTGTACGCCAAGTTTTCTTTATGTGCAATAAAGTTTAAATAAATAAATAAATGGGCCTTTGCGTCTATTTCAGACGATTTAGACGGCGAGTCCACGGCATTTCTCTTGATTGCTATGTACCTACTTAGTCATTTTTTATAAATTTACAGAGAGAGTAATACCACATAAATCAGTACTAAGCATCCATATGTCGCGTAACATCCATGGTGCACTGCACATCATCACGCAAAGTTGCCCCTCTTGAAGCAGAATACAAACCAGCAGCGAGTTTCGAAGGCAGATGGTAATCCAAAGTATATTTTTCCTAACAATATCGAATATCTTGTTTTCTTACTTATGATGAGAAGAGGCCGGTGCCCAGCAGTGGGACATACATAGGCTGTAGGTTGTGGTAATGGTGTTTTCTCACTATAATTCCTACCTGCCTATCGCATATATATTCGTTTTTAGAAAATCTCTATAGTAAGTACCTATACGTGGCATTTATTAGATACTCACACCAAAATGTGGAGGACTTAATAAATGAGCAACAGAATAATAATGGTAGACAATTTACCTTCACATTCCTTACTATGCATGTATTCAAGTAATATTGATTTTGAAACAAAGTCGATTTGTATAAAAATGTAATAGGTCTACTGTTTATCTTCAGTTTATTGGCTACTCGACGAGTCAAATCTAATGTTTTTATTAAACTTTATATTTGTTGCTGTATTTTACATGTTTTTTTTATTTGTACATGTATCACATCAAAGTCCCTCTAAACAATTTCTATTTCGATGGTTTGTGGAGTTCAACCAACTTTTGGACGCAAAGCCGGAGGATATTTTGAATTAATAGTCGTGACTGGGTAGATACAATAATGACCACATAGGAAAACATTTGACATTTTGAACTAATTAAAACAAATGCTTATTCAGTCTATTCTAGGACTGTAGATTCTAGTGGTAATGATGTACTCCAAGCTACCAGTTTCTAACAATAATTCAAGTAGATAACTCTACTAATTGCTTTTATTTGCTTTAATATTTAAATGAAATGCTTGCGAAACCAAAAACCAAGTACCTTTTCAAGCATAACTTTTTACTCCAAACTAAACACGTGAAGGCTATAAAGAACATAATGATTTTATTGAGCACACAAGTTAAAAAGCAATGAACGTAATAATTTAATGAAACACTCACGGTATAGGTACAAGGGAGTCGGGGATTATTTTAATACCTACACCACAGCAGTGATGATGTTTCGGTGTCACCCAAACTACTACACAATTACCGGAGTAGCATACCTGGCGAAGTATAGTATTGTATCATGCTTTCGGCAGTGATCAGAAATAATTCTCTTTCCAAAAACCCCTGTGCATTATTTATTGCCCGTACTTACCTGTACAAGCTTTACTTAGTTTGGGGCTAAAAAGTAACCTAGCGCAATTTGTAAGTAAAATGGGGACCTCACACACATATTTATTTTTAGAGCTGACTTGCACTTTTTACCCGACTGCGCCAGGAGGAGGGCTATACTTTTCGAGTGTATGTGTGTATATTTCTTTGGCACGCCTAAACGTCCTGATGGATTTTAAAAGGACTTTACTGGGTATCAAAAGTTGGTATGCTATCGGGTTTTTTTATTTTTTCAAAAAGTTGAAAGCTTCATCCCTGTCATACATGCTCGTTATTTTCAATCGGGAACTTGTATGTAATTACTTATAAAAAATATTTTTAGAAACCCTTTTCTGTTATCAGTACATATCCACCCATGATATGTGTGTGACCTAGGCCCAGGCTGGAGGTAGGGTTAGACGGATTTGGTCTAGCCATGTGTTTAGGAGCTATAAAATAAAAAAATAAAAACCGCCTTCAAACTCCGACAGACTGCGAAGTCAATGTCAAGTTCACAATATGATTATCATTTCTTTGGGTCGGTTCACTTGACACCGACTTCGCAGTCTGTCGGAGTTTGAAGGCGGTTTTTATTTTTTTATTTAAAATTTTTTTTTCGGCTACAGTTTCCAAACATTACTATAGAAGTACATAAGTAACTCTGAAGTCCTCGAAATTGACACCAAAATCATCTACGTGCTAGCAAATTTCGAGGAGTTCCCTCATTTTCTCATGGATCCCATCATCAGAACTGAACCAAATTAATATGGGACCAACTTGGAAGTACCACCTTTCGAACAAAAAAAGAATCATCGAAATCGGTTCACGTTTACTATTTATTTTTGGTGAACATACATAAAAAAAAATAAAAAAAAAAAAAAAAAAAGATTCCGACGAATTGAGAACCTCCTCCTTTTTTTGAAGTCGGTTAAAAAGCAAAGCTGCGCACACTCACGGCACATTCGCTCCCACACCCCCCCTTCTTCGCTTCAAGCCACCCCCAAAATCCCCCCCCCCCCTCCAAAATGTACAAGCTGGTAAGATAACAGTTTTTTTTTATTATCAGTTAATGTATATCACTCACTATCACCTTATCACTTTTTTTAAGTGTTGGATGTACCATTTAAATCTTAAAGGGCGGAACACTTACAAAAAGTGTACCTAATAAAACAATTGTGTAAAGGTACAAAGGTAAATAATGAAAATGAAAAAAAGCCTAGTTGCTAAAATAATATTTAGGTATTTTCACAAAACCAATGAGCTTTCTTTATTTTGAGACAAAAATCTCATTTGAAAATATAGAACAAGTAAAACACAATTAAAAAGAAACGCGTCCCCTAATTTATCAGACTAGGGAATGTTGCAATCAGAAATCTGTCGACAAACTGTTTTCAACTGATCATCTTAGAGAAAATAATGACTTCGATATACACGGTGGGTCAGAAAATATGGCAAATAATTAACCCACAGTATCGGCTATCGATTCTAAGTATATTGTATAGGTCTTTAATTTTTTTTGAGTTGGTAAAAATAATAATTGTATATGGGATTGGTTGTGTGAGCGACGCCTGAATCCTATACAAAATATATATTTTTTACCAACTCAAAAAAAATTAAATACCTATACAATATACTTAGAATCGATAGCCGATACTGTGGGTTAATTATTTGCCATATTTCCTGACCCACCATGTATAGATGATATGTAGGTATGTATTAAGTACCTAATAAATTAATTGCATTCGTTTTCCGTATAACACGACACCACTAAGAAGGCGCGCGGATTAAGATATAATAGACTCTGCATCAACGGCTTAATTGCTTCACCGAGCGCCTTCTAAGTTATGTCATGCTATACCTGTGCTGATCGGCAGTCGAAGCAACAACGTCCATTCGAGGCCAGCTCTATATATTTCTATTACTAGCTTCTGCCCGCTACTTCGTCCGCGTGGAATTCGGTTACCGCGTTCCCGCGGGAATTATGCGTTTTTCCGGGATAAAAAGTTGCCTATGTCCTTTCTCGGGACTCCAACTATCTTAATACCAAATTTCATCAAAATCGGTCCAGTGCTTCACGTGATGCGCGATCAAATAACCAGACAAACATAAACAGATAAACAGACAAACAGATAAAAAGACAAATAGATAAACAGACAATCAGACAAAAATTCTAAAAACTGTTGAAATGTGTTCTGTTATCGATTCTAAGTATCCCCAGCCAACTTTTTTTAGAATATCTCCCATGTACAGACTTTCGACCCTCTTTAGCTTTATTATATGTATTAGATAGAAGAAGTTCAACATATAGGCTACATTTTATCCCGGAAAAATGAATAGTTCCGCGGGAATGCTATTAACGAATTCCACGCGAACGAAGTCGCGGGCAGAAGCTAGTTAATTTATAAATCAAATAACAAGGTGCTATTTAAACATCAAGCAAACAATTTCTTTCTCTATATCGTTACGTAGACGTAGCATAAAATTGCTTAATTGGCGAAATTTTGCAGCCAAATATGACGTTATTTAATACATTATGTAAAATGGGGGAAAACTGCAAAACTATTTAAAAATATAAACATTTGTTTATGAAAGTATTTTGTGATAAAGTGCAGGTAAGTAATTTGAATCAAAATAAAATGCAATAAGCTGCTAAAGTGCATACTAACTAGACTTATAAACCTTCGATGTCTTGTGGCGAATGAATTTCATTTTTGATCAGGACTCTTGGAATAGCAAAAGATTTTAAACCTACATAATAAATAAAATATTAATATGACATATTGAATTATAATTAGTCTAAAAATAGGGTACAAACTGCGTGCAAAATTGCGAATTCATGAAAGTGTAATAAAAAATCTCGTTTATTTTGCACAAGTTTTAAATATTACAACAATTTACTAATTGCCGGCTTCCTAAAATTATACAGGCTGTAACATTATGCAAGTAGATCATATATTTATGTTGTAAAAAAACTGCAACTTATTGTGATATCATATACTATGTTTTTGGTTTCGTGTCTCGTGAGTATGGAGGTGCTGGCTGGCCGTCTCGAAAGCGTAGTGAAAGTAGCCTCACCTCTCATTGGCTATTATTATTATACAAATATTTAATACGACGCCTCCGGCTGCATGATGCATTAAAAAAATGAATAGCAAAAAAAGTTAGTCACATTCATTAGCGTCGATATCGAAAGTGACGGCAGTTTCGACTCTGCTCTGGTTTTGGCAACAGAGCTATTGGTTTAAAGGATCTTGCGAAACACTGCAATAAGTCTTTGCGTTTTTTTAGCGATATTTTACATGCGATACATTAGTGCATGTTACTTAGTAACCTGCAAGACTGGACTGGACTGCAACTTACGTTAGGTAATTTAATGATCAAGGCTCAAGCAGTTACTAAGCTTCCATATTACAAGGCATACCTACGTGGGCAAAAGGAAATAAAATAACTCGTGGCAATTGCTTACCTTTCGTTCGGGGTAAAGAATTTACTTACCTAAATTGTCCCCAATAATTTACTTTATTCTATTCCAATAGAATAAATTAATACAATTATCTCCCAAAAGTTTAAATGGGAGGTCCATTTCCATCTTGCTAAATAGTAGGGATAGGGATAGTAGGGATATAAGTAGTGAATCGTTATTTGGGGATATAGGATATCCAAATCCCATATCACTTTTACAACCTTGATTGAGGCCCCGTTGGCTTGGGGAATCATTCCGTAGAAGAACAGGTAAATCCTGTAACGCCCACTTGCGCCAAGCATCTGTTACGGTTTCTATTATCCAAGCATTTTCTCTTAGTGAAAAAGTAAAGGACCCCATGCTCTCCATTTTGACAAATATGATAACAATTTTTACTTTTTCGCAATCCTCTTGACAAGCTCTTCATTTTGATACCCATATTGTATAAATCAATAAACTTTTTTTTTTCATTTTCCACTTCATTTGGCTCCACCGTCCAGCCGCCATTTTGTTTTTTCATCTGACCCCTCTAACAACACTTGGGTTGACGAGACGATTCTAATGACGAAAATCCCACCCTATCTGCAAACTTGATAAGGCCCCAGATCATTTCTTCATCAATTAAGATAAAACTAGACTCATGTTCACGTAATTCAGCATGACAGGAAGTTGTCGTCATATTGCGATAAAATCACATTAGTTAAGTATGTTCTGCGCGGTTAGCTGCGTACGCGCTGAAAGCAGATAGCGGATCTTAAAAGCTAGTTAATTGCTTTCTTTATGACTAAGTATATTATTTATTTTTGCAATATAAACCTATTAGGATAATGTTTCGGCGCTTAAAGCGTAGATTTCAATCAAAGAAAGTGAGTGTCTAATAAAAACCAACTGCAACGGGTTGTGAAAACCTTGAATTTCACGATTCTTCTTAAATGCTACTTAAATCAAAATAGGTACTTACTACTTTTCAAGTCTGTTAAAATGCATATTTAAATACTTATAGCATTTTCTACTGGCCCTAAAACGTTGTCTATACTTAAATAATATTCTCAAATGAATGTGGTCAATTTTCACGCGCCTACAGGCCAATTACATATGGAAAGGTCATAAGTACATACCTACATGCGGTCTTCTTGAAACAAATGCGGTGGCTACTGGCTTAGGTACAATACCATTACTTGACCTTCGCCTCCGACCTTCCTGAGGTTCGATACGTATGGAAGACTCGTTATAAAACAAGATTGTCATCTCATTGTAGCAGGTTTATTCACTAATACCCAGTGTGGGCCAGCTGGCCATTGCATTGCCTCGGGCAGCAGAATGTTGGCAGAATGATAGATAGCCAACGCTAATGTGTGCTTTAAAAAAATCCTGGCAGGAGCGAGTCCATTCGCTCAATGAAAGTTTCGTGCAAATGAAAAAAAAAAGAAACGTAAAAAAGAAAGTAGTAATGTTTCTATGGAGGGTTGATGTAAAGGAGCGCAATCTTTATGGTTCCAAAAGTGGACACCAAATCGGGTAGGTTGGGGGCACTGCGGTCGCCACAAGTGTCAAGCCACCTAGGCGGATAGTCTGCAGTAGCGTCTTCAGATGGCGCTACTGAGGCAAAAACGCAGCGAAAACGGTTGTGAGGAGAGTGTGTTTTGTTTTGTTGCTTAAGTATCAAATCCGCTGGACACGTTTTCAACTGTTTCGCCATATAAGATTATGCTCCTTACCAAGACACATTCCACACTCCATAAATGTTTCGTTCGATTTTTCTTTCTACATACGCCTCAAAATACCTAATTATAAAAAAACAGCATTAATTTAAGTACGCTACGTATCATATCTACATACTCATTTGTCTTTTTCTGTCTTGTAAAATACAATATTTTTAAAATTAACTTCGCTTGACTATTGTTTCAAGACTTTCAAGTTTCTTTCAGGGGTCTCATTCGAGTTTACAAAATAGAAATGGGATTTTCCATGTCCCTAAATTAATACAAATTATCTCCCAAAAGTTTTAAAGGGATGTCCATTTCCATCTTGCTAAATTGGGATATTAGTAGTAAATCGTTATTTGGGGATATGGGAGATCCCAATCCCATATATTTATCACTATTTACAACCGTCATTCCGTAGAACAACAGGTAAATCCTGTAAAGCCCACTTGCACCAAGCCGCTAACCTCGGGTTAGGGTTATTTGTATCATCTTAACTCGAGGTAGAGGTTAACCCGAAGGTTAGTGGCGTTGGTGCACGTCGGGCTAAGGATCTTTTGCACTATACGGAACTTTATAATAAAAAATCTTAATAATGATAAGTGATGTTAGTAGTCGTTGGTTGGGTTGTGGTAGTTGAGGTAGAAACATTAAAATCAGTGCATCTACAGGAAAACCTTTTGTAAATAATCATATGCAATTATTAAGTAAGTACAATGATATTGTTGTTTCTTCTTTGGTTACAATAAAAACACAGTAACCTTTCCTTATTGAATTACCAACACGCAACAAGCGTATTATTTCAAACCTATTTCATATTATGATTTAAATGAATTTTTCGATGACAATAATTGAAAGAGAAATATTTTTTTAAATAATTACCATTGTATTATGTATGTAATAACTTATTTTAAAGATACATTTGACAAAAAAAATATAACTATCCAATTTTAATCCTATCACATTGGGTACATTTGACATCACCTAGAATCTATTCTTATTATTGTAAATCACACCATACTCATTAGATTATAAGTAACCTTTTTGCTGTGCCCCTCCGGGCTTCATAATATGTATTTGCAAATGTATGTGTGTATTATGAAATGCATTGAATAAATGCATATGAATATAAATGAATATGAATCAAATAAAGATTGCCTGTCTAAATTCAATTTAGGTCCACAAATTCTCTAGATTGCTTAGTTTGCTCGGGTGAAAATAGCTAAAACCAAGTTTTCTCAGATATGAAACTTAGCTAGATCGATTTATCGGCCCCGTAAACCCATATATTCCAAATTTCGTCCAAATCGTTAGAGCCGTGTCTGAGATCGCTTGGATAAATAAACACATAGAGAAATATACAAGATTAGCGCGTTTAAAGTATAAGATCTAATGTCAAATTAAAATCGTCGGTAAAAAAACGATTCTTTATTTGAATTTGGGAAAGGGGTGTTACAGTAAATAAATTGTAAAGGTAAAACTATATAAAGTCTAGACATTAAATCATGGCTCGATATTCGAGAAAGGAACTTTCTTTAATAGTACCTAGGTAAGTGTGTGGTAGAGAACAACAATATACTAGAACCTAGACTTCATATTTTTACCACAATTATGAAACTGCCATAGAGCACGCAAGTCTAGGGTCAATCTACGATTGACCGCACGGGCACACGCTAAGGTCGGATACTAATGACATTGTACTGAAAAATGTATTCGTATCACAATTAAATTGTTTATGGTCGTCAATTTGTTTAATGTATAAACTTACACAAGTTAATGGCTAAATTCTAAAAAAGCCAAAAAAGAAAAAAGACTTAAGACATGTTTTTTTAGGGTTCCGTACCCAAAGAGAAAAACGGGACCTATTACTGAGACTCCGCTGTCCACGGTAAGTAGGTAGGTTTAATGGTGGTAGGGCCTGCAGCTAGGTCCTTCCGGGGTGGTACCACCGTCTTCCCCCGCTAACCTGCCACCAAATAGCAGTCCTCGCACTGTTGTGGTTCGGTAGGGGGTTAAGGCAGCCGGTGAAATTACTGGCACAGAGGCATATTCCGGGTGGGCAACGCATTCGAGTTCTTACGGTTTCTTAATAAGGAATCATAAGATTTCGGTGTCCATGGGCCGCAGTGACCGCTTACCATAGGTGGCCTGTGTGCTCGTTTGCCTACCAATGACATAAGAAAAGGTATTTTACACTGAGCACCCTATATTTCGCCGGTTCGTGGCCGTTGCAAAAGTTGCAGAATCGTTGGCAATCACACGAGCATCTAGTGCATGCTGGGCCGCACTCCTCAAGGCAAACTTTGTATGTAATTTACTGAAATATTTCGCCACGCAAGCGACAAGAGATACTGCTATACTACTACTACGTCGTTGCGTGTTCGAAACGACGACAGGTTTAGCTCAGTTGGTAGTGACCCTGCCTACCTGTTCCGGCGGTCGCGGGTTTGAATCCCGCTAGGGGCAAACTTTGTGTGATGAGCACGAATGTTTTTACCCGAGTCATGGATGTTTAGTATTTATATATACTTATATGTATTTCTCTCTCTATATATAAGTATTTATATCGTTGTCTAGCACCCATAGTACAAGCTTTGCTTAGTTTGGGGCTAGGTCAAGACTGAAATGTCCCAAGATATTAATTTTTTACTTTCTTTTCTCCTTTCCTTGGCTCTACTATACGAGTATAACCAGTCAGGAATTAAAATGAATACTTAAGTGTACTTATGTACGAAATTCAATTTGAATTTACCACTGAGATTTTCGGCGAAGGAAAACATCGCGAGGGAACCTGCACGCATCTGCAAAGTAATTCAAAGATGTGTGTGAGGTCCCCAATCCGCACTGAGCTCGCGTGGGGACTATAGCCCAAACCCTCTCGTGATGAGAGGAGGTCTATGCCCAGCAGTGGGACGCAAATAGGCTGAAGTACAGTAGGTAAGTAATTACTCGATTTTCATCATTCATATTCAGTTAGGAACTCTGTACTCGTATACGTAACGAGTACAGAGTAGGTACCTAACTCAGAAATAGCTAAAAGCTAGGTACTATTATAACTAAGTATGTACTTACGCTATTTTAACTCGAAAATTAAATTAGGACGTGGAATGTTGCTGTAGATTGTAAACTAACATAACTTAAATTCATACATGTAAGGCTGTTTAATATACGCATTGGATTCTTTTAATTACTTATATCCGACAGAACCTATAAATAAGTATTCTGTGTTGGTAATAATTACAACATCCATGTTAAAATTATTTTATTTTTTAATGACAAGACTTGGAGTGTGGAATGATGTGTCTTGGTAAGGAGCGCAATCTTATATGGCGAAACAGTTGAAAACGTGTCCAACGGATTTGAACAATTTGATTTGAAGTGTGTTTTGAGAACAAAACAAAACACACTTTCCTAACAACCGTTTTCGCTGCGTTTTCGCCTCAGCAGCGCCATCTGAAGGCGCTACTGCAGACTATCCGCCTAGGTGGGCTTGACAGGAGTGGCGATCGCAGCGCCCCCAGCCTACCCGATTTGGTGTCCACTTTTGGAACTATAAAGAATGCGCTCCTTTACTTCAACCCTCCATACTTGCCCCCATTACTGCCGGCATTGTAAACAATGTCACTTACATGTCAATGTTAATTAGAAGAATACAGTGCTGAAACCGCTCTACGAGTTTTATTCACTATTATAAATTAGAGTTTGAGTCCAATGCAAATAAAAGATTTAAAGTAATTGTTCTACGAAGAGTCTGCAGCTAATTTTATAGTCTTATAATTGTACCTCAAATTAATTGTACTATACTTATTTATGACCCTTAATGGTTGAAATTATATCATTAGGTTACTTAAAATAGCTATATAAAGATTGTCTTTTAATAGTGTTCATCATATAAGTAATATGTAAAAAAAAAAGTTCATTTTTCATTTAACAGTCATTCTTTATATTGTTTATGCTATGAAGTGTACTTTTACTCACTAGCCATAGAGGAAATTCAAATCATTTTTTATTATTTTTTCAGTTAATCTCACAATAACGCTTCGCGCTTCAAACTTGCTCTACACGTAAAGTGTAGCACCAGTTTAAATTATCTGTATATGGCTATTTCTACATACGCACTACTTTTCAATGATATGTATGCCATTTAGAGAGATTTTAACGTGTTGTAAATTGATTATTAAGTAAGTAGTATAACCCCCTTAATGGACAAGAATTAAGTATTAAGTATTCATTGAATGCTGATATGGTTTTAGTCTTATTTACCTCCACCACCACCACCACAACAGCCTATTTACGGTCCACTGCTGGGCACAGGCCAGGTTTGAGCTATTAGCAAGCAGGCCCAATGCGGACTGGGGACTTCACATACATATCCTTGAATTACTTCGCAGATGAGTGCAGGTTTCCTCACGATGTTTTCATGTTGATGTAAATCAGTGTGTGGAGCCGCCAATCTGCTCTGAGACCCACGTGGGGTGGGGCCATAGCTCAAACCCTCTCGTAATGAGAGGTGGCCTAAGCTGTGCCCGGGAGTGGGACGTAAAAAGCGCTGTTGTGAATATTAAAATGTTCTATGAAATCAAACGTATCTGTTCGGCATTCATGTCACCCGCTTTCACAAACTCCGCAGTAAAAGATGCAATACTAATTAATCTGGTCAACTAGGTTATTCCGAGTCTAGATCCGATCGATACTACGTTATAGTAGCTTCGTGACTAGGACCGGTGGTATGCTAATGGGACAGAATTTACTACGCTCTACATCATAGGAAATTTCAACGTGCAAACGCGGCATAACACCTCATGCTGTGTTGACAGTAATTTCGAAATAGTTTTGAGAGCAAAAAATACTGGCCGGCACGGATGCCAGATGTTTTAAGTGAAATTAAAAAAAGATTGTGACTTTTTATCAGTGTCTCTGGCCAGCATTTTACGTGGTTTGAAATGGTTTTATAAAATAAATTCATGCGCTGAAGAGTTGAGGAGAGATTGTAGCCGGCTATGAAAAAGTTGATTTGATTTGCGTGATAGTATAATTTGGAAGAATTTTACGGCGGTTAATGAATGACAATATTTCCGAGTGATTTCGTATTAGTAGATCTCGTGCTCGTGCAGTTTTAGGCGAAACCTCTTCCTAATTTGCATGTTTATTACAAGGAAGCTACAGAATTTATGTCACAACATCACTACAATGGTTATGTAAAAATATCTAAGATGATTGACCAATTTACATGTAGATTCGTCAAAATTAAATTGACCGGCAAACTTTTCGATTGATTGATTCTTAATTTGTGTTTGTTACACCAATTGACAATGTGAGATTTGACGATTAAACATGATTTCTATACACTTATAAATCTTTATGCACAAGTATCTCTGGAATTGTAAATATCAAATTAACTGGCGTTTTAGTGGAGACCATTATCGCAAACATCGGATCTCCTTCCCATTCTAATCACGGACCGTGGCTTAAACTCGTAAACGTTTACATCCAAGGAAATGTGCATTGTACCTATGCAATACCAGTTAACTACCTATTACGCAACGAAGTTTAATTGTCTTCGCTGTTGATAAAGGAATAGCGATATGACCTAGGAGTACTTAAGTAAGTAGTTTAATTTTGAACTGCAAATCTATTATAAAAAAAAGAACACGACTTTCTATAATTACCTACGTATATGTATAATTCTTAAACGTACATACATGTGTTTGTGTATTTAGGGAGTAGATTGTTATGTAAATTCAGTATTAATTTATCTTCGACCGCATTCGTTTTTTCTCTGCTTTTCTTTTCAGGATAAAAAATAGCCTAAGCCTGATCGGCGTCACGTTTTAACCATGAAGAGGTAACAGACAGACAGAGTTACTTTCGCGTTTTTAATATTACTATGGACCTACTACTTACCCTACCCACAGCTAGGCACAATGGCTTCCCTTCTCTTTCAGACCATTCCAGGCCAGTTTGCCCCTCAAAAGATGCCAAAGAAAATAAGATCAAGTGGGTAATCTTTCACAAAGTTAATTTCCGTTTAACATAGGTAGTTGAATATCGATCTCGTCTAGACCGATTGCATGCTAGGGCGCTTGTCAATTTGGTGCATGGATTTAGGCAGCGGCTTCAACGTAATTGCGTCTGCATGCTCAGGTTCCTGGACTGCAAGACGGTAGCGTGAAATTCAACGAGCACATTCGGAAATTCGGGACAGAATGGGTTTTAGGAACAAAGCTATTCTTGTTATTCTTATCTCCTCTATTATATAAAACAAGAAACTGACTGACTGACCGATCAACGCAGAGCCGAAACTACTGGTCGTAGAGAGCTGAAATTTGGCATGCAGGTGCCTTAGGGTACGTAGGGAAGCACTAAGAAAGCATTTCCCGAAATTCCCACGGAAACGGGAAAAAACGGGATTTTCATTTCTGCGCATACGAAGTTGCGAGGAAAAGCTAGTCCATCATAGTAAGTAAGACGTTTTGTTATGTGTACCTATCATTTAAGTAGTTAAATGTACGTTAGGTACGTTAACGTAGGTTACTCGGATGTGAAAATTGCTACTCACTGTCATACAACACCCATCAAAAACATTGAGCTGTTATGTGTATCGTTATAATACTTATAAGTACGAAACAAAGCACTTTCTCCAAGACAATATGTTCTTGGCCAATTGGTACGTAGGTTGTATAATGAAATGGGCCTAAAGTAGCCGTAGTTTGACAATGGGCTTATTACGTAAGGACCGGCATGATCCGCGTTTATCTGAGGCACAACATTGGTGTACCTACTGTGCATTTTGCGTCTATTTCTTATAGATGATTTTGATTGATACTTCCATTTGTGTTCTACCTACGTGAGGGTATGCATGTGTGGAACACTAAGCCGTGTCCCGTGGTACAACTCGTGTACCTTGTACCTAAGGCCCTAAGTCTCATTTTTCCCGTTCCCGTGGGGCTCTTACATCTTTATTTCATACTAATTCATACAAAAAACCTACTACACCCTACATGCGCTTACGCTTACCATTGCTTGCTAAGTATTTACTCAGACACACGTACTTACCTTCGAAAGCGTGTAACTTTGACATCTTGTATAAACCCCATAAAGACGAAGGTTAAATGGCACAACAATTAAAGGCCCTGACCGTATTTACCTTACAAATCATCACGTCACATAAGAATTACGTGGTTCACTGACTGTTTGCTAATTAATACTTAAATACTATACTCATGAGCAATGCAATCGGGTCACTTTGTATAGGATTTTCCATACAATGTGACCCGAGTTCATCGTTTTTGACTGTAACTAAGTACGTAAATGTACGTAGTTTTAAATACGATCCTGGCTTCTAATATAAGTCGATTGCAGAAACATTTATATACACCTACAACTATAATAGTTTCTGTCCGCGACTTCACCCGCGTGGAATTCGGTTATTGCGTTCCCGCGGGAACTATGCGTTTTTCCGGGATAAAAAGTATGCCTATGTCCTTTCCCGGAACCCCAACTATCTCCATGCCAAATTTCATCTCAATCGGTCCAGCGGTTGAAGCGTGAAGAGATAACAGACAGATAGACAGACAGAGTTACTTTCGCATTTATAATATTAATATGGATACTTAGCTTATAACTAAACGGAATAAGGTGCAAAAATGTCACCTATAGAAATACACTTCTAGTTGTCAGTACCTGCATGCATAGGACGGTATGTTTTGCAATTATTTGCTAATACACAAGAAGTCTTAATCGGGATTTGAATGTTATCTTTAAGGTGCCTATAGAATATACAATATAATGAAAAAAATATGTAGGTTGATACATCATTGCAAAACAAACACCGTCCTAATGTACCTATTGCTTTTGACTGCAGACTTGCAAATAATTATGCTCGTACTGTAAAAAATAATATTGGCTTAGAACTTCTTTTAAGTAGCAAGCTACTTGTGTGAGCTAAATCATTAAAGCCTAGGCCACTCGCAGAGGATACCATTCGTTACAGTTACAACATCGAGGCTGTACCTACGAGCTCGTTGAAATAGGTCGTGGGAAATGATTCGAAATATTCTATTAGTTGAACACTATAGGTAAGTAGAGATGCCAAGCGAGGTAGTAACGATTACTTACGATCTGGTCGAAGTCTTTATTAAGCTAAAGTAATTTTAGTGGCAAATATCATAGGTATTCATCTAATATTGTAGAATAAATTGTTTTGAGAACATATTATAATAACGTCGAGAAAAAGTTAGTGAAAGTGACCATCAACAGAACTGGTTAACTACTGGACTCATTCAGATTTATTAGACGCGCACGTCATTGATCTATTATACCTAAGTAAGTATTTACAATCAGCCGGAGAAAAATGGAACGTCAAAACGGGTGCCCGAACAACTCGGGCACCCGTTTGACGCTCAGTAAATTTCACACTTAAGTCTTATAGTATTAGGTTTACTTTTGTATAAAATATTTATCTTGACACATATTACAAAGAGGCTTTATTAGAATATTGGAACGTATTTTCTAATGACAGTTTGCTCCATATATCTTGACATATTCTGTTAGGCACTGTTCCGTCCATATGTTATTATAGGTCATTGGCGCACGTTGTTGTTGTTGGTGCGGGGAGGTACGTAACGCGACTGGTACGAGGGTATCTAATAGATATACTGAAGTTCTACTTATCACTACATAGTATAAAACAAAGTCGCTTCACTGTCTGCCTGTCCCTATGTATGCTTAGATCTTTAAAACTACGCAACGGATATTGATGCGTTTTTTTTAATAGATACAAAGTGATTGAAGAAGAAGGTTTTCGTTCATAATTTGTTATAGTTTAACGCTCAATTCCCGCGGGAACCCTATAACCGAATTCCACGCGGACGAAGTCGCGGGCAGAAGCTAGTATTAGATAAACTAAGTCATCTTGTCCGTACAAGTAAAGCCACGCGCTCAAGCCAGCTCATAAAGACTATATTAGCATATCTAATATCTACACGCTCCACTTTCCCGCCACAATGGCCGAAAGCCAGATCAACATAAGTCCACATTGCATAAAGATGAGCTAACTTATGTTATAATAGCCCGGTGAAATAAATTTCATAGTGATATGAGTATTTAGACCATGGTTTGAGTGACAAAGCCAGTTGGGAACTTACAGCTCTATTCAAAGGCGTGATATTATTTAAGACGAACTATATTATTTTAACGTTGATATTCCGGGAATACCATGAATTTGAGTGGCACAGGAACGATCTGAGAGGCGAAGTCTTTGAAAAGGCGTATAAATGTCCAAACGTGATCATCATTACTTTCGAGTACTTACCTTACCTGCCTATATTTTAGCCATACTCAAATCTTACGGTTTAGTTACACGAGCTATCTGCATGTTTATTTATACCTAAAAACGATCTTAGAAACGGCTCTATCGATTTGGACGAAATTTGGAATATGGGCGTAGGTACTGGGGCGAATAATCGATCTAAGGTTTCATAGGTACCTGGAAAACTCCGTTTGGCTCTAATTTTCACCCGAGAAAAGCTCGCCCACCCAGGTACTTAATGTTAGGCTATACTTTTGGTCGAAAACAATTTCCGATAACTATGTTTTTTATAATAGTGCTAAGAATAGCACCACATTGTGTGATTTCTGAATATTGTTGAGTGGTTGTATTATTCAATATTCTTATTACATTTATCTGAAAACTAGACTATCTGTGACTTCAGCTCTATGCCCATGTATAAGAATTCAACGAGCGACGCAACGGCCGAATGTGCTCCACGCTGTTATTAGCTTTGCTATTTTTTGCGAACCACCACCACCACAACAGCCCATTTACTTCCCACTGCTGGGCAAAAGGCTCCTCTCATCACAAAAGGGCCGTTATGGTCCACACGAAGGTCCAATGCAGATTAGGGACTTCACACACATTCTTGAATTACTTACCTCGCAAATGTGAGCAGGTTTGTTTTGTTACGATATTTTCCTTCACCGAAAAGCTCAATGGTAAATTCAAATTGAATTTCACACATGAGTAAAGTTAGAGGTACGATTCAGGTCAGGTTTGAACTCCCGATCCTCTGCATGAGAGGCGATCAAACCACAGGCTACCACGGCTTTACTTTTTGTTAATATTTTGGATACCTTCTATAGTCGTACAAAACAGTAACAGTAATCACCAGCGATGGTGAAACAAAACCCTATAAGCACCTAAAGCATAAGGAATGGAATGCAGGATTGAAAACATTGAAACGTTTAGAATCGCCGGCGAATAGAGAGGAATTCACAGAACTCTATGTAGGGCACGAATCGAGACGAATTATTGAAATAGCGTAAAATGAATGGGGTCGCTGTAATTATAGATGGTATGCGCGTTTTTCATAGTATCATAGACAGTACAATTTTCTCGATATTTTATAAAATAATGGTGTAAGAACATGCGAAACTTAGAAAGTACCTAAGTACTTTAGCGTCTCACGGATGCCTAAAAGTTAAAGGCTAAATTGGATAGAATATTTTATAATACAAAATGTTTTGAAAACATGCAGTAGCAAAATTTGTGTGGCCCTTTTTAATAATGACCGGTTCGAGTACCGACTGAGGCAAGCGATTTTTCATAAATCCTTAAATGCAGTATTTATTGTTTTTAAAAACAAAGGAAAGTCTCCCTTACACAAAATGTGCTATTTACAATATTTAAGGTAGTTGCCCCGTGCGCGGTGCGCGTTGCGCCGTGGTGGCCTAGTGGTTCGACCTACCGCCTCTCATGCAGAGGGTCGGGGGTTCGATTCCGGCTCGCACCTCTAAGTTTTCTTATGTGCGAAATTCAATTTGAATTAACCACTGTGCTTTTCGGTGAAGGAAAACATCGTGAGGAAACCTGCACGCATCTGCGAAGTAATTCAAAGATGTGTGTGAAGTCCCCAATCCGCACTGGGCCCGCGTGGGGACTATAGCCCAAACCCTCTCGTGATGAGAGGAGGCCTGTGCCCAGCAGTGGGACGTAAATAGGCTGTAGTAGTAAGGTAGTTGCCATCCATGTGGCATTCGATCTTTCCACCCTGTATGTAAATTTACCTTAACTGCAACTCAAAAAATCTTAAAATAAGATTAGTAGTTAAGTTATAATCTAAAGAAATTTCATTTCTGTTTTGAAATAAACAGTTTTTTTTAATACCAATCCGTCACGTTTCCATCTTCCTCCTTGCGTTTTTCTCCTCATTACCTACTGAGGGTCCTGTTCCTCTGACATGGAATTATCTTCTAATTCGCCTATAGGGTTGCCATTTCCTAAAATGAAAAAGCCGGACTCTGCCCTGTAATTAACCAACATTGTCTTTAATTGACCGTACATAGCTCTCCTCCACCTACCAGCGGTAACAAAAAGCCATACAGGCCGGACGCATGAATATTTGGCCAAACTAGACCTGAAAAGGCCGAACATATCCTGCGAAAGACGGATAGATGGCAAACCTAGTCTCGTCTTTCTTCCTGGCTTTGGCATGGCATTACTCGTCGTGTTCCGTCGCTTCCGTGGAAGACTGAACAGCGATTCCAGAGTGCGCCTCACGACGAAGAAGCAATCGTGTTAGTTTTTAAGATTCATTTTAATATGTATGTTAGTCTTTAAGGTATATGTAATATGGGCCTAGATGCCTGAAATAAAATTTATTATTATTATTATTATTATTACTGGCTGGTAGCCAAGTTCCGGTGAGAGCGTTTCCATACATGCATCGCGGTAATATCAGCGACCAGTCGTCAATACGTGCGTTTGTGACCGCGTCCTTGGCATAGTGACTCGAGTAACTCGAGTTATACCGCAGGCTCGATTAGGACGAAACCTGCTGGTAAATTGTGGATACCACTTGATTTGTATTTGTCGATGCAAACTGTCAATGAAATTGAACCTTGAGTCTCAACTTTATGGTTAAAGTAGCTTTTCCCCGCAACTTCGTATGCGCAGAAATATTAAAAAGTAAAATCCCGATTTTTCCCGTTCCCGTGGGAATTTTGCAAAATCCTTTCTTAGCGGATGCCTACGTCATAACATCTACCTGCATGCCTAATTTCAGCCCGATCCGTCCAGTGGTTAGGGCTGTGCGTTGATAGATCACTATGTCAGTCAGTCAGTCAGTCACCTTTGAGTTTTATATATTTAGATTTCGTAAAGAACAAACAAAAGTCGGCATGGAAACCAAGTGCCATTTACTATTTACCTGCTGGGCCTATTCAAAGATGTCGTTGCGGCATTGGTTTCACAAAGCATCTATTTCACATAATGATGATATTGATGATACAAAGTAAAGAGGAAATTAGATGTAGCAAGTATAGACAGGCAATATGAAACCCGTTTTGTTGTCAAGTCAGTTGACATAATGTCATCGCAATTGCGCTTTATTCATCATCTCATCAATAATAACAGCTGAACGAGGTACACTGTTGAACATTGACCGCACCGAAAACTCATTATTCCATGGAGGTAAAAAGTAACTACTTACCTACCTACCTACTCTGGAGCTCGTTACCTACAAATTAGGATGAAAATTTTATTTTCTCACGCCAGATTGGAATTTTATAGGGAACGTCAAAACCTTATGGCGTTGAAACTGAGCTTTAAGCTTTGAGTGTGCCTACTAATTTCGAAATAATTGATCACAAGGGTTGTTTTCGTTCACTATTCAGAAACGTGCCCTAAAACCTCATCGCAGGCTTGTAACTCTCCGTACCTCTCATTTTAAAGTTAGATAAAGAGATATACAAGCCTTTTTACCCTCACACTCCCGCCGAACGGGCCAAATTTTAGTCGGAATGGTAGTTATAGTTCCACGTATAACTTACCATGATAATATCTAAACGAGATTCATTGTATGCATGACGTCACACTTAATTCAAGGACACCAAGGACAGTAAAAGTTGTTGCTGGAACAAGTAGGTACACATTTTAACCCAGTTTTTGACCGTAAAATGCTTAAGTGTTATGAAATCATTTCATTTACAGTGTGTCTGATAGCGGTGTCGGAAAGGACATAAGATTGTAATATTTTTTAAGGTCATTATTTGATTACTTTAATTAATGAATTGTACCTTCCATGATTTATGCACTACGAGAAATACTATGTGAATCTGCCTAGAATCTAAAAATAACAATTTCTATTTTATACCTAGTCTAAACTTGTAATTATATAACTGACTTTTTTTACTATAAGTACCTATAGCTTGAAACAATTTTTTTTTTCAAAATTGTTGGATGCGTTGTTTTCTGAAAAAAAAACCATAGTAAAAATGTAAGCTATCTCAAAATAATTCATTGCAAAAATACATACAGTCGCCATTTTATAGGTATGTGGAGCAAACAAGGTGGTCATAAATGCCTGAACACGATCTTATTGTCAAGACGCTATAGTGTGATCTGATCACCCTTATTCCTTCACATAATTATATGTGATGGCACTACATACTTAATTATGCATTATGTATCTCATTAAGGTATTACATCGCCATAATGAGAAAATACACGTTTCATATATACACTTCCGCCATAACTCGAGATACTTAAAATACAAATGAATTAGTTTATATCACTCTTATAATATTAGATAAGACGCATATAAAATAATATGTATTACCACATGCGGCGGCATGCACCGTGAACAGTTTCTAATAAAAGAGGACATGCCATGCCATCTAAATATAGAAATAAAAGTACAGTCGAACTCAAAAGTCGCTAAATCTTTAGGTACTTATAAATTTTAATATTTTGTAACGTAGATATTTTTTTATCTACAAAAACTTCAATTTAATTACATGCACTGGTTTTTAAACAGTTTATCGTCAGACAGAATACAAGAATTAAATACTGTCGTAAAATATGTTGTTAGGATACTTACTTAAGAAGTTGATCGCAAGTATACAGAGTGGCCCATTTAAAACTGAAACTACAAGATATGGACATCTTAAAAGTTTTAAGGACTTGTCACCAAAATCGTTGACATGATTCAACCATAATGCTTTTTGACAAAAAATCCAGGTTTTGTGACATGTAATAGTGTAATTTTCAATAAATCATTGTTAATAATAGTAGAGTTAAGTATTTCTATATTTTCATGCCTCGAGAATGGAACGGAAGCCTGATTAGGTTCTAATAATAGCTTGCCTTAGAGCTTCAACGCTGTTAACTCTGTTTTGATAGTCTATAATAATATAATAATAATAATATCTTGGGACATTTCACACATATTGACCTAGCCCCAAACTAAGCGACGCTTGTATTATGGGTGCTAGATAAATACTTATATAGAGAAATACATACATATATAAATACTAAACATCCATGACTCGAGTACAAACATTCGTGCTCATCACACAAAGTTTGTCCCGAGCGGGACTCGAACCCGCGACCATCGGAACAGAAGGCAGGGTCACTGCCAACTGGACCAATGCGGTCGTCAAAGTATTATATAATGGTATTATAATCATAAGCAAGGACTTCTGCTTCTGACAGATCTCTATCTCTGTTCCAGCCACTCGTAGCTCTAAAGCTAAACGGTACGATCTAGGTTTAGACTTCAAGATTTACGATAGAATCAGTATCTACCGTGTTCACAGAAACCTTCCGGCTAACAATCACGACTCTACTCGTAACTTACAATACAACATTAATAATTTACAAAGCCGATTGTCTTTCTGAATGGTCTTTATCATTCTTTATTTACTACTTTATAATGTGATCATTTATGTTTCAGATATATCAGATAATATAACAAGTTTAATTTCAGAACGTCGGTAAATGTAACAAAATAAGTTGAAACCTAAAAGCCCTCGCTCGTCTTTGTCGTTGTGTTCAAAATTTGTATGAAAATTCGAGGAAAATTCAAATATGGATTGTCAACTTTCGTATAGAGATTATTAGAGACAGGATACTAAGTACTGCATAGGCTTTAGCTTCACTTATCAGTTCTAAACAAATAATAAAACAAATAACGGCATAATGTAAAGTTGCCATTAGATATTAAGTACTCGTACCTACCTATGTGAGCGAACAAAGTGATCTTACCAGATCTAAGTACGAGGGGTGATCCAAAAGTAATGATAATCAGTATGAAAGACACAAAAATGTTTAATAAAATAATTTATTTTTCTACGTAATCTCCTTCCAAGTCTACACACTTAGACCATCGTTTCTCCAGACCACGAATTCCTTTTAAAAATTGTGGGGCGGTGCGTTGTCCTGGTGAAACAGGATGCCAGCTCGAAGTTTACCCCGCCGCTTTTCTTTGATTGCCTCTCTCAATCTGCGTATTTGGTCAGCGTAGTAGGAGCCCGTAATAGTGGTTTCCTTTTCCAGGTATTCGATCATTATGACTCCCTCAGCATCCCAAAACACTGAAGCCATGACCTTACCAGCGGAACTTGCTACCTTGAATTTCTTCGGTGTAGGGGAAGATGCTCGCTTCCAGGTCATGGATTGCTGTTTGGTCTCAGGATCGAAATGGTGGATCCAAGACTCGTCCATGGTTATAAACCGATGCAAAAAGGTTTCGGGATCAGTTTGATATTTGTCAAGATTAGACTTCGAAATCTCACATCGTATTTTCTTTTGTTCAGTCGTTAACATTCTAGGCACCCAACGAGCGGAGACTTTTTTCATGTGTAGTTCATCAGTTAAGATTCTTTGAATGCTGCCATACGAGATGCCTGTGAGCTCAACTAGATGCCTGATAGTCATCCTTCTATCTGTTAAAACGAGATCATGAATTTTTTCGACGTTTTCTCCAGTAATGGCGTCAGATGGACGGCCTTCGCGATGTTCATCTTGAGTGGATGTTCTTCCC
The DNA here is from genome assembly GCA_963971205.1 of Aethes cnicana. Taxonomy (NCBI): domain Eukaryota; kingdom Metazoa; phylum Arthropoda; class Insecta; order Lepidoptera; family Tortricidae; genus Aethes; species Aethes cnicana. Next base: position 4,312,769 of record OZ020285.1, read on the forward strand.
AAGTTAAACTCCTTTGACCAGGAGTCCCTCGCCCAGTGTTCCCATTAATTCAGCGTATATATCTCGTATATATATCGTAGTACACATTTTTTTCAAACATAAGTATTTAATAACCGCTCTCACCTCAGTTTTCTCCATTTTTGCGTTATTGTTCCGACTGCTCGTGAAAAAACAGCTGCAACTCTCTGACAGATACATTTTTTTATTTTTTTTTATTTACTAAGGAGTGTTTATGGCATACGTAGCATAAGTAACGGCATACCTACTTATTTTAATCCGATTCAATAAGTATTCAGTTATCATTACTTTTGGATCACCCCTCGTACGTCTTATTGTCAAGACGTTAGAGTGCATGTTCAGATATTTATGATCACCCCTGTTTGCTAAATATATCTGATGGCGACTGTACAGTCAAGGGCAAATATATCTAGACACAGCGAATAACGACAAATCAATAGAGTCACTGTATACATATTTTGATGTTTTGGCAGAGTACAGTTTTGGCAGAGAACTTATATATCTCGGCCCTTGAACACGGAATATTTAATAGTACTCCACTTGACTTGACTGTACTAGCCGATGTTAACATCCGATCACTTGTCAATAATACATACTTACGTGAACAATTCCGGTTCCGATGAGACCGGAGCACAGTGAAAGTGATGTTGGCCGCAGAATGACGCCAGAACGAGTAACATTGTTCAAATAACGTGGTACTTAATGTGTAGTCAAAAATACTGTGAATTTGAATAATGTTTTGAAACGATATATCCGTAAATTAAACGATCTCGACTATGAGATCCATTTTTTTGGTAAATTTTCCTTCCTAGCTCTACCTTCACCTAAAATTCTGCTTAGATCTTCTATACCTACTTACTATTTTAAAATAAATTTTCTACGTAACCAAAGTGATCACATACGACATTCATATGACCGGTCGGTGCATTGCCTACTTTGTGAATGCATTCCGATCGAAAAGGTCATGGTGAAAACTAGTCGGACCAGCTACATCGTGCAAACATTAAATTTAAATTTTAGAAGACGCCTCAAGTTGACTATGTAGCTAGGAGCTATTGGATCGTCTTAAGACGTAGGAAGGTATTTAAAAAAAAACGATAAAAATAAGTAAGAACCGCCTGCAAATTCGGTGTCAAGTTCACTTTGAGATTATCATAGCTTTGGGTCAGTTCACTAGACACCGACTTTGCAGGCTATCTGATTTTGAAGTCAGTTTTCAATTTTTATTTAATTTTGCTTTTTGGCTTCAGTTTCCAAACAATATGGGTACAACGGGATGTAAGTATCAACTTACATCCCGTTGTACCCATATTGTTTGGAACCTTAACTAACCTTAACCTTAGACTACAGTGATCTGTAGTCTTTGAAATTGATACCTACCAAAACCATACATGTGCTAACACAATCATCAGAACCGAACCAAATAAAAAAATCAGACCAAACCGGAAGCTCCACCTTTCCATTTAAAAAAAAAACGGTTCACAACTGACGGAGTAATCGAGACCTACGACATAAAAAAAAACATCAGACGAATTGAGAACCTCCTTGACTTTCAATATGCTTCTACTATGCAGTTCGCCTACATATTGTCATATATTGTTAACAGTTAGGTACGCGAAAATATTCACCGCTCAAGTTTATATGTATTAGAACATAAACACGGAACATTCATCAGCATACTTACATGTACAAGTTAAAAGCAAATTTTTTCGTCTAGTGATATTGATAAAATAACCAAAATGCAACAGGAAATGAAAAATACGTTACAGAGCAACGGATAGATTAAAATGATTAAATATGTTAAGTTTTTATCTTTGTTCTGAGGAACACAGGCATATGTAACGTGAACCTCATGTAGGCAAACATGAGTAGTGAAGTTGGTGAACTGGTATTTAGAATATAATTATTTTTTTGCATAGAACTTTCCCCGATCCGTCACGCTTCGTTCCCACGTCAAATCAACTTCAGAGAGTAACGTCAGTATAACGTCTTAATGCCGACGACGGTGCTTAATTACTTCAATTAGTTAGGCTTTGCTTTTAACCAGCCTATATTTTATAAAAAGCCTTTACCTATTACATAATTCTTTTATACACTCTGTTAAATTAGCAAACAGCTCAAACGTGCTTTGTTCGCACACTATTTTAAGGGGCAATGCAAAAATAATTGACAGGAAAGTGGCGATAAAATTTAATTTTTTTTTAAACAAATTTAATTCACATTACAAATAAAAATATTGTTATGGTAAGCGGTCACAGTCAATTGTTATGTTCCATGTAGGACTTGACCTTTTCCTGGTAATGTCGGTGCTTTTCCTCCAATGAGCGCAGTGCACTTGACGGCCGCAAGCCGCCTAGATTCACCAGGAAACTGATGTGGAGTGGGGGCACATCTGGCCCTATAGGCATTATCTCAGTTTGAATGGTCCTACTGCGGGCATTAGACTTCACCTTCACATTAAACGCCTCATCAGTTGCCTCCTTCTCCACTCTCCTATCAGACGACCTAGTTCTCGTATCCCGTTTCATGTTATTCTGCTTTTCCACTATCGGTTGCCTCTCTTTACCGGCCGACTGAACCTTCTTTACATTGTTTCTCATCAAATTCTCTCTTGTTTTTTGAACCGAAGCCGATTTTGACTTCGAATCATATATTTGTCTTACAATTTTTGTAGTTTTCTCTTCAGTTGATTTATTGAGTAAATAAGATGAACTTTCAGCAGCTATCTTTCGTGGCGTGCAGTCTTTTTTCGGCAATGTCTCCCGCTCTTCTTTCTTCTGATTATTTTCAGTCAAAGAATTTTTGTAAATTCGTAGGCGGTTTGTCATTCTTACTTGCTCAGAGTATTTCTGGAGGCATCTAGCTCTCTCTAGTCTTGGTTTGATTTTTTCTACATCAGGACCTAGACCCCCCAGTTTTACATTGTCTGGAAGTGCTGCTCGTCTATATCGCTGGCGAGCTTGAGAAACTTCAGAGACGCTCCTTAAATTATCAGTAGGAGATTTACTTCCTAGGTCATTTACAAGAGTATCATCATCAGAAGAATGATCTATGTCATTCTCTTTTTGAGGGTTTAGAAGCTGATCGTAGTACATTTCGTTGTAAGACTCTGTATTGTAAAATTCGTTACTAGGAGAGCCAGGTTCGTCGTCAAAGCTCTCTCTGTCAGTGTCTCCGACTTCAGGCAACATTGAGCATACTTCAGGATCGTTCTGTACCTTCTGAGGTGGCTGTGTAATCTGTTTTCGGAATATTTCAAGATATGTTGTCTTTTTCTGTTTTTTTACATCTTTATTGACAAGGTAGCTGGTAATAGAACGCTGTTGGTCTTTTCTGAACCGATCTATGAATCTCGTCTTTTCAGGTTTGCTACTTCTGGGTACTTTAATGAGAACCTCCTTTTCATAAAACGGCACTAGTATTGTTTGGACGTTTTCATCCGATTCGGTTACCTTTAAGGAAGCTTGCTTATTAAAATCCTGCTCCAAACTATCTATTGACATGTCCGGTATTGACAACTTTTCCATTTTTTGCGGTACAATATTTTTATTTTTATTCCTCATAAATAAGTATGATGACGGATTCATAACGTCAGTTAGATGTGTTGATTTTTGTTTTTGACACCTTTCTCAATGTTTTTTTTTTTACATATAAAGCAACGAGGTTTCACCGTTATCTATTATTTCTGCATGTACAAAACTAGAACTAACTCATACATAACATAACGTATAATATGTAGGTAAAGCTTCTCTCGCTTAAAATTAGGGCACTATGTTTGGAACGTAAAAGGATTTAATACGGGAAGTTGTATTAAAAAATATATTTGAAAATGCATAAGTATAAATTGTTAATAGGTTAATTATTTAAAGCCTGACCATTAATTGAGATGACGTCACCATTTTGCGGCTTACCTACAAAAATATTCATGTGGTAAAAAAAACTAAGCATAACCCAATGCCTGTTGTCTACCGCCTATTGTCAAAAAGTTTATGTAAAATAAACTTAGTTACTTAGTTATTAAAGTATATTCGCTCGACGCGAATTCGCGTCATCGGTAGACAACGAATTAAGAAGTCAGTCTTGTTTACGACATTGTATAAAATTGTTCACCTCCTAAAATAAGTCGCTTTATATTTGACGAAAAACGTGATGATATTTTACCCACAGTATCAGCTATCGATTCTAAGCATGCTTGAATTTTTTTCGAGTTGGTAAAAAAGTATGGGATTTTTATATTTTCTTTCTTGGATAATGTTAAATCAATATTTAAATTCCATACCTACCAAACTTCATCCAAATCCATCCGTTCATTTCGACGTGAAGGAAGGGAAGGACAAATACAAACATAAACAAACACACTTTCACATTTTATAATATTATTATGGAAGTATGGATTATGGATTATAGGGAGGCACGATGTGTTAGGTACTTGAGTTACTTCATTACCTCAGAGTCAGAGACAGAAAAAACACAATTTTAGAGAAAACTAATTCCATTAAAAAGTTTCAGCTCAGCTGTAATTTTCACTTTGCTGTAAAATCCTCTAGCATGCTTGTCAGGAGCTAGGACACGACACGTTATGCTGGCAATGCTCCAGCAAGACTATTACCACCCACTTATGATATCAATGTTAAAGCTATCACTAGTCTCTTTCTAACTAGGACTAAAGAAGAGAGATGAAAGGTTCAGATTCAATGTACCGGAGATCGAAAGGTACAGCACGACACAACTTAGAAGGCGCGCGGCGAAGCACTTAAGCCGTTGACGCAGAGTCTACTTTTGTTTAATCCACGCGCCTTTTAAGTTGTATAAACCTGTACCGGCTAATGGTGTCGAAAATCGCTTCTCCTCGCTGTCAGGCGTCTAAACTGTGCAAACTGCACACAGATATCGAAAACCCAGTTTGCCATGCAATTTCCGCAGTGCTGCTCAATTGACTTCAAATGAATTACTGCTAAGTTGCAAGGCAATGTAGACTTTATAGTAGTAGATACGGTAGAAGGAATAGCAGTGTTCGAAAGGTTAATAATAGGTAATTCTACGTTTTATATACCTACAGTAAATATTAGGACCTGGGCGACCGAGCTTAACTCGGCCGAAAATAGCTAAAACCCAGTTTTCTAAGATATGAGACCTGGATAGATCGATTTGTTGTCCCCATAAACCCTCAAATACCATCGTCCGAATCTTTAGAGCCGTTTCTGAGATCGCTTGGATAAATAAATAAAGAAATAAACAGAGAAATATACAAGATTAACGCGTTTAAAGTATAAGATTTTGATATGATATATCAAACTGCAACAGATGTTTATTTCACACGAACTAAAATACGTATTGTGCGGATTATTCTTGCTATGAGGATTACAAGGCCGCTAACAATTTTACACATACCTACCTAATGTCGAGAAACATTATAAAGCTATAAGATTAGATGGTTTACCTCACGGTAATTTGGTGTGTAATTATCGGGAGGCCTAGTGGAAGTGTGGTAACTCTAAATAAACGTATCAATCGCGTTATCTACATTATAAGAGCGAAACACAAATACACTATGTATACATAATGACGTCGCGTTATTAATTTCACTCATAACTAGGTAGAACACACGATCAATAAACATATGAGGTGTTAACCAATTAGTTACCAATACTTTGAGAGATGTTAGGTACATCACAGCATCACAATTTACTTTAAATAGAAAATTCAGAAAACTTAAGAAAGCTTTTTTCGTCCTAACACAACGCGACTATGCAAGTTCGCGCGAATTTATTGGAATCGAATAGGTGTCCTAATGGACAATCGCGCGATTAATTATGAAATCTATTCGAGTCCAATATGAACTTGCGATAATCGCGTAGCCGCGTCGTATTAGCACGATCCCTTAAAATGAATCTTTGGTTTTGATATCCTTACTAAAATTACATCTTTGATATTTTTTATATTTATGGTAATGGTAACTCATAGGTAGTATTAACAACAGACCAGCAACAAACCCGTTTGTAACTAGTTAACAAACAGTTACAAATATCTGCAGGATAAGTATTTCTCGCAGCTCACTCGCAACTAAAATGTCCGCATGCATACTGGACCCCAGCCAATGTCCGGCCGAGATAACGGATCGGGCGGGGGGCAACTACCCCCGAGCTACCGGGCATTGTCCCACATTATTTACATCCACACTTTTAAGAGCTCTTAGAAAGCTCTTCCGGAACTTTCTGGGTAACTATGGGATGGGATTGTTTTTCTGCTTGATTTATTATTATACAGTACCTATTTACTTACTGACCTGGGCGTCCGAGCTTTGCTCGGGTTAAAATAGCTAAAAAAGAGTTTTCCCAGACATATATGATACCCTCCCATGAAAACCGCTCTGAAAAACTTCACACCACTGAACTGATATTTTTAAACATAATGTATGTAGCTAAGAACATTCTCGATGAAGTCATAATATCACACAAAAATGAAACATTCAACATCGGTTCACCAGAATCACCAGTTACGGAGCTACGAGGCACACAGGCACACCTCCAACTTCAACACCAACATTTGTTCACATGAAACGTCTTGAAGATCACGACATATACGGGTGCAATTCAGAAAAAAATGAATGTCACATTTCGTCTCGAGGCCTTAAGGTAGTATCACGGGCGGACGGGGTCGCAGAAACCTACGTTTCATGTTAAAACCAATCGCCGTGTACGCCGGCACAGCTCCATCCATTTGTTGTTAGGGTAAAAAAAAAAATTACATGTAATTTTTTAATTTGAATAAAAAAAATAAAGTTCTCATGTACCTCCAAAATATGGAACCGCAGTGAGTAGTAACATTTTCGATGTGATTCAGCTGAAAATTTATCAAATGATTACCTACCTATAAAGTTTTTCATTAATAGAGCCATTAAGATGGCACCTCGATGAGCCAAAATGTCAAACTAAAAACGATATTAAATTAATATAATTATGACGACCGCCTTAATAAAAAAAGACCTAATTGCCAAAAATGTACTAAAAAATATACCTAGAAACAGCATAACATTATAATTAAAAGAATTGAATCAATACAGTCAGCGATAAAACTTGATGTAACATCTTGTTTTACGGAATCTCTATGCTAGGAAACGAAGGCTAAATACCAGACATTATTTTGAATTAAATATCTTATAACTTGTTACTTTATTTTTTTTTAATTACAAAACGCCTATTACATTTTTTGTGACGCGACAACGCTTAAGCTGTACAAAACTCCTTTTTTATCGCGATTTTGCTTAATAAATACAAAGAATAGGCATCATCGAATTTTCGTAATAGTTTGTCATTTCTATTTCCAAGTCCCTGGGCAAGGTGATACAAATTAGGATGTTGCAGCGAAATAGGTTCCATCTGGGCCAAGGTCGCGCAAAATTAGTGCCCATCTAGTTGACAATGTCGTTTTGTTACAAGTGATCGAGTAGTCACAATTGTAGAAAGTCGTTAATTGAGTCTTATTACTTTGAAGATAAGGACGCTGTTTGTAGCTCAGTTTGGACGAGAGCTTTAGTCTAATGGATCTGATGCGATTAGATCATCAATTTAAGTTTTTGTAATGTCATTGGCATCATTACGGGCTTACTGTGCACGGATAGTTATTTGTGTTACATTTAGTAAGTAGTGTAAGTAGGTTACGCAAAATGTTATAGGTATGGATGGATTCTGGTTGCGTATTAATCACGTATTTAATAATGACTTAACAGATTTCGAGGAAATTTACTTTCTATTCAGATTTTGATTCATACCAATATAATTAATGACAGAATAGTTTATTCAGAAAAGGACAAGTTAAAAACTATAAATAGCACTAAGACAAATGAAAGCTAAAAAATAACCTAAAAACCTAAATTAGGGCCTTTCGGAAGGGTTCCCATCACGCAGGCAGCATTCCCTCGCTGTATGGCAATAGCCAGTCTTTGCGCGAGAAAGCTGCCGGCGCGAGGGTCTCCCGTTGCCTCCCTCAAGCGCTTCCCTATTAATGACAGTTTATAATGAGGTACTGGACTGTCACTGTTGTCTGTTCTTTCGTAATTTCGCGTAACAAATTACGCATCTATTATGCATCCATTTGCAATACTGTACTAACAAAATACAGGCTAAAGGTTACTTACTTTTCCTTTTGTTTACCGACAAACAAGAAAGAAGACGGTTGCTATAGCGTCTTTGACTGAGTCTATTGACTTGCGCAAGAGTGCGCGACGAATCTGAACTTGACCCGAGCGCCCTCGACATTAATCCGTTTGATTAGATCCGCTTTTAAAGGTATAACTAATTAATAATTTTATAAAACAAAACAGTCAGACTATGTTAATTTAAACCAAAAAGTACTTACTCGCAGAGGTATGAAAACGTTACACGATCATTAAAATTTATTAATTATTTCATAGTGTAAAATAGCTTGCAATTTAAAGCAAAGGGACAGCAGTCGGCAACATCTTTTCAAATTAATTTATATTACACTAGCGACTACCCGCGTCTTCGCCCGCGTAGAATTCTGTTATCGCGCTCCCGCGGGAACTACATATGCGCTTTTCCGGAATAAAAGTAGCCTATGTCCTTTCCCGGGACTCCAACTCTGTCCATGCCAAATTTCATCTCAATCGGTCCAGCGGTTGAAGCGTGAAGAGGTAAATGACTGTCAAACAGATGAGTTACTTTCACATTTATAATATTTAACTAGCTTCTGCCCGCGACTTCGCCCGCTTGGAATTCGGTTATCGCTCTCCCCAGGGAACTATGCGCTATTAGTACGAGTCCGGCAATCGTAATTGCGGCCGAGGTATATACTCGTATAATGCTTTTCTCAAACAGCGAGGAAATACGTAAGGTCAGTCGGGGCAAGTGCGCCAGGATGGGGTAAGTGCGCTTAACATAAATATATCGAAACCTATAAATATTATTCAACTAGTAGTTGGCTGTTTACAAGGCAGGGCGAAATAAATTTAGGCGCACTTACCCCACATCAGTATTTACTACTTCCATGATCGTGGATGATTTGGCCATGGAAGTTGTACTTATTACCTCCATGGATTTGTCAGTTTCGGGGCAAGTGCGCCAGGATGGGGTAAGTGCGCCTAACATAAATATATCGAAACCTATAAATATTACTTAACTAGTAGTTGGCTGTTTACAAGGCATAGGGGCGAAATAAATTTAGGCGCACTTACCCCACATCAGTATTTACTACTTCCATGATCGTGGATGATTTGGCCATGGAAGTTGTACTTATTACCTCCATGGATTTGTCAGTTTCTCTACAGAGTTGTCTCAAATAGCAAGCGAATTAAAAAAAAACACACACGACAATAATGTTTTTGCTGGCCAAGGCCGGCAATGGACAGCCTCGCGTCTTCTTTTTTTGAAAGTAACACGAACATTTCCGAGCATGTTTGAGAAAAATGACGTTTCTGTATGGAATAACAGCTCGGCGGCCATATTTGATGACCAGGAGTCCTTCAACTGTACTTGAATCAATTCAGGCTAAGTAGTACTTACTGATAGTAGTGTAATATCCATGAGAAGTCGGGAGAAGAATAAAACACGTACGTACTGCAGCCATTAGTATTGAGCAAGACCATAGATAAAATATACTACCAACATGACAAAGTAGCTTTTGTCTTCTACCTTCAAATTGGCATTTGCTATGTAACAAGATCCTGTAATTCATAGAAAGCGTGTTTTTTTTAATGTGAGATACGTAAATTACGAAATAGGTTTAGGTATATAAAACAAAAAAATATGTAGTATATGTACGTACGTAAACTCTTTCAGTATGCGGTGCAGTGCAGTGCGAAATAAGGAAGGAACAATATTTTATATCCGATGGTGAACGTATCACCACGAGAGGTGAGGTCGATTAGTGATTACACATAGACATACAGCTTAGGCCATCGATCGCCACCTACGAGAAAAGAACAGTAAATCCAAAATCCCTGCAGTGGCATACATGACATGTTGTTGTGTGCGTGACTTCGACTCCGGTGATAGGTACCTATACTGATGCTATCGAAAGCAATATTTTATCCAATTTTACGCCTCTACATGCATCGCGATTCGCGATACAATCTGTTAATCAATCCGCGTTCAGCAGTGATGTCGATACCTACTCGATGTCTGCTTTATGCGCGTCAGATACTCTGAATTCATTCACTCATTCATTTATGTAGTGGACGAGTAAAATCTGATTTATTAGGTACTTTGAACTGAACTCAACATATACATAGGTATATGGGTACCATAGGGTAAGGTACCTAGTTCGATTTCTGATATAAATACTGCTTTTTCAAATTACAGCCTGAGGGAAAGCTAGTTCCAGCAAGTTTGCCCTATTGAAAAGCTATGTATACTAATAATAAGTCTGTATGTCTGATGATGTATGTATGTATGTATTTCCGGGTTTCAATCAAGGACTACACTTGTCGGATTGCCACAAAACTCAGTATGGGTGTAGCTACATTATAACACAACATATACCGGGTTAACATATATCCAAGTTATTTTTTATCCCGGAAAAACCGAATTCCACACGGACGAAGTCACGGGCAGAAGCTAGTATATAATACCATCAAAACTATTTGACGGCCAAGTCGAGCGAGGAAACAATATGCTCGCTGATGTTGATGCTATAACTGCAGAAGAATCAAAGGCTTACAAACGTTGTAAAGAGGAAATAAGTTTTCTTGTGAGCAATAGGAATCACTAATAAGGATTTTACGATCTTCATAACAATCATAACATTCGGTAACACGAACAATTACACAAATCTCGTATTAGAAGGAGAAATTACGATTTACATTATGCTTTGGCATGATCAGTCATTGTGTGTGAGAAACAAAGGATACCATAAACTATTACGCCATAAAACTTCTATGGAAAGCTAGAATTAGGTTGTAAATCATTAACCAACTGCTTGGCAAACGACCGGCCACCATCTCATTCTTGCACAATCCAACTTGCCCGGTCAATTTCTTTAAGCATGTCTAATTCTAGTTACTTTATGTCATGCATGCAGGGTCTTCTTACTAGCACACCAGGGGCCATATTCAAAACGGTACATAGGGATAAGTTCATTCCATATCCCTAAATAAAAAAATATTTTCTGCCTATTCTGTAAAATGTATTGCAGTAATATACCACCTCGCTAAATAGGGGTATCACTGATAGGATATTATAACACGATATACCATCTCACTGCAATAGGGAAGCTCCCAAATGCCCTTTTCCCAGATCAAAAAACATATATTGGTATTCTTTTCTCTGTCATATTTCTAATTAGATGTAGGTACAGGCATCAGCACGGAACTTGAGCGCTGACCTTCAAGGCGCAGGAGTCAAAAACAAGATCTCATTGGCAGAGGGACGTGGGACGCACGGGGCGCCTTCTCGTGCGTGCTCGCTTATTGGCCCTTCAGTCGTAAACATGCGAAGGAATCCCCTCTGCTTTTGCGCACCGCTCAAGTTACGTGCTGCGACCAGTACTTATGAGCCTATGTCGAACAAACCAATAACAACTACTTATCACTCGGCGGCAGTTTTTTGTTCGACAGTCAGTTTTGCATACGGCATCAGAGGACCAACCCAATCCCATTCCAGCTTCTTGCTGCCAACTTAGCAGTACTAAGGCTACGTCAACTTGAGTAACATCTCAGAATCTAAAACCATTTCAGTACCAAAATAACTAGTTCGTGTACCGGCTTAATGCATGCAACCAGGCATTGAATGTGATAACAATCAAAGGTTAGACCAGTATTGTCTGTCGCGTTGACAAATTATCATCCCGTACCTACAAGTGTAACATTTCGTTACTTGCGTTTCGTGATAAGATTTTGTAAAGGTTACTTGACTACTGGGTAGATTTTTTGTTGTAGTGTGGGATTGTATTTAATGGACAGTTCTTATTTCCATACGTGTTCTATAATAATAGCTTAATACGTCATACTTAGTTGTTAGGTAGGTACTCTTATTTCTCGATGTCATCTTGAGTGTTCAGACACTGAAATGAACAACATACCAAACCAAGGAAAAACAAACACGACTGGAGCTTTGTAGCGGGCTCGTAGCGTAGATTTGCCGTAGGCACTTCTTGAACTTGTAACAACTGTCCAGCATTGACCTTACCTATCCAACTGGCCATTCGTTATGTCATCCAATCATTCGTCAAATCGAAATAACAAATTGCTGGCAGGTCAAAAACTACCTTAATTGGCAGGCAATAGTGGCGAAAAGCCTATTAAGTAACGAATTGGGTGCGACCCGGATTATTATCGGAAGTCACGATCGTTCGGTATCAGTTAATGAACAGTTATACACCGGAGGTTTATATGTAGATGATCTTATCTATACTAATAATAAGTCTGTAGAAGAAGTCACGTCTGTAATTTGAAAATTAAAAGAATGTATCAAGTCGAGGAGACTACGATACTGAACACGAAAAAACGATTTTTAGATTTTTTTATGTATGTATGACCGGATTTAACTCGAAAACTACTGGTAGGATTGCAACAAAATTTGGTATGGGGTAGTTTATAACACTGGTAAACATATAGGCTACTTTTTATCCCGAAAAATGTTCATAGTTCTATTAACGAATTCCACGCGAACGAAGTCGCGGGCAGACGCTAGTAATTAAATAATTTTCAATGCAAGAATTTCATGGCTATCATGTTGAACAGTTTTAATTGCCTCATAATGATTTGTTTGAGGGTAATCCTCGGATTGAATTCGTTGATTTGAGAAGTTGATTATTTTGTTACTAAACAATTGACGAATAAGTACGACCTTGACTCTGGTTATACATATTTTTTCATGAACTCATGCTAATGATTTTTTTTCTATAGAAGAGGTTTAATCGTTAAATGCTTACTTGCACAATGCCTGTCCTTAATTTATTAAGACTAAAGAACCGTGCATGAACTGCGGTACCAACTTAATTGATAAGATAAAAAACAGTCCCTACCTACAGTTTGTATAGTAATACACTGACAGTTAGGTACTTAGTTAATTCAAAGTTTTTATATAACCTTTGGTACCTACAGACCTACATAGAATATCACCAAAATTATACATTTAACAAAAGACGATTGGTTTTCACACTTCATTCCACTCATTGATATGATGTCTCAATCGAAATGAGTCAAGTCGTAATCGAAGTACTTTACCTGTCATGTCTTTATGCAGAATAAATAATACATGGCCTCAGTTAGTTATGGGGCAGTTCAAGATTGCTCACATGTCACCATAATGTACATTTTAAACAGGCAAATATTTTTCGAAACATTATTCAATGTAATTTAAAACTCCGTTTTACCTTTCCTGGAAAGTATACACCTGGTAAATTTAATGTTCATTTTTTGTAACTACTTCCTTTCCTTTGTTCATTTTTTTAAGACGTTGGTCCTTACTATTATTATTTTTATAGAAAGGTTACCTTTTGCAACCTTAAAAGTAGTCTCGCAGTAGAATAATATAAATGAATTATACTTACTATAATGAAGTATCTTTTACTGAAATAGACGAGCAAAAAGCAAGAACGCAATGTATGCGTTTAAACAACTCTATTCCGGCATGTCACAGTCCGTCAGTATGTCTGTCTAAGCATCTACTACTGCCCTACAGGCATTAAATTTTTGGAACGAATTGAAAATAAACCGTTACAATGGGTGTAAAAAAATCAGCACATAGTTGTGAACATAAAGACAGAACACTTCGTTCGTTCGTGACAGAAAACTTCTGTAGCATTGCTTGCTTTATAGCTTATGCAATTCAATCTTTTCAATTTTCAACGGGCACGCAAATGGGTGACAGAATATCTTGTCATACTGTTAATCAAGAATTACAATATTTTAGGATCATTTTGAGGCAAGTAGCCTATGTGCCGATCTCTAGGCTAACCAAAGGAGAGTTTTAGACCTTTTTTTTTGTAGAGACCTTTAGATCAGAATCTCGATCATTTTAGGTATAAAAAATAGTCTTTTCTTTCACTGAGCTTGTTCTCAAATGCATGTGTTAGATAAATTGCTATGTCATAAGAAATCAAAAATCAAAATCATCTTGAAAATTCCTAAACACAGTTCAAAATTGAACTTGCCGGTAGCTATTAGCTAAGCTCGTTCGTTACAATCTTCAGACGTAACTAAATCGAGGCCTTTAGAAGGGCATCTTAGATAACATTAAGCATACAAATACTAATGGGTTTTTGTATTATGCACGAGCCTTGGTCCTCATACCGGAAGCCTGAACAATTCAAGTACGGGTTTGTTGTTCGAATTAACATATCCTGCGCCCTTTGCGTTATTCGGTTGTGAAACTTCCTCACATTCACCGAATGGAACCAATTGAATTACTATTGTCTGTGCTGTGTATGGAACTGTTAACAACGAATTTTAAACGATATAATTTACGATATCACGGTATGATAAATTGTTAGTAAACAAGACATCGATTATGGCTAAAGGAAATGGGCGTTTGGATCACGTTTGTAGCCAATTAGGCGTAGAAACTGCAACTGAACAGCAATCGTATCTTAAGAAACATTCTAATTGAGTTAAATCTGGATTTAGTGAGGCGGAGAAAGGAGAAACGATAAAAATGACATCAATTTCAATATGAACTCCATTTTTATTGGGTTTGGCTTGGCACCACTCAGCAAACGATCGGTGAGGTGAAATAACTTCCACAGCGACCTTAAGGTCGTCTTATCGATCGACGCTTGCCCACAAAATCGCACGCAGTCATTTTTATCTATTCTTCTCCTTTCTCCACAGATTTCGAAGAGTTGTCGCGTCAGAACAAGATAACGAAGCAGATACTTGAGGCCTTCATCCAGAAGAAGCTTGGGCTGGCGAAGCACAACATTCGGGCTCCTTCTGTGAGAGATATCCTGCCGATCTCAAAGTCGATGGAAAACAGGCCGATCCGGGAACTCGGTCATGAAGACCTGGAGGATACACAGGAATTACCAGAGGATGACAACTTGCAGAGTGTCGAGAGCGAGCAGATCGATTCTATATATCCTGAAGGCATGTATTTTCCGTCGGATAGTACTGTTTCTATTTTGGATAGTCCCCGTGGCTTTTTTTATTTTATGTATGATCTGGAACCGTTTAGAAGACAATATCATTTCTTTTATTTAATTTTTTTATCATTGCTAGCACTGAAAAAATTCGACTGCCTACGTACCACGACACGCGGAATGAACGTTTCTAAGAGCCTGTAGGGGATTCCTAATAGTTCCTATCGTTAAGTTATCCCCAAGCATAAGAAAAAAAAGAAAGCGGTTTCATAAATAAACATCATGTAGAAGAACCGCTAGCATTTGTTTTCAAACGTAGGGAGGATATAATAGTAAAAATTGTGGTCCTACATAGAGTCCTAAAAAGGATTTCCTGTGAGATTTCGCTATGTTGTTGTTGAGATATAAATAAATGTGATATTGTCACGAGTGTTTGACATCTCTAAGAGATACGTATGACTATAAATTTAAATATAAATTTTAAATTTAAATTATTTTAACTTTCAGTTTATTTGGGGTCATGTCCCATGAAAATTTGCTCAACCTAACCGCAGCCTATTGACGTTTGAACAACAGAACTCTGGGTGGCAAATCACGAAAATGTCGCGAAGCGCGTGCGTGTTGCGTAAAACAAATCTTAAGGCATGTTGCACTAAATTGTGGTATTGACTAACATCTGGCGTGTCGACTACAGTATTTGCCGTTTAATTAACCAACGTTTGTCTTTGACATGAGCTTGCCAATGTTTGCCGGTTGTGAATGAAGCCGTTTCGAGTAAACTGTCGAGTACGCATACTTACGACGTATCGTTAGTTCTGTACATGTTCTGTACAACTATTTTGTGTCATTACAATTTAAATCATACAATTCATCCACGGATTAAAGTCTCACTTTAAATAACACAAAATGTCTAATAAGAGCCATACTATTATCATATCGTGATATTAAATTAATAGAACAAAATTGAAGATGGAAGAACATCGTTGAAAACGCAGTTTCAAAATGGAATCAAACCAAACAGTTCGAATTTTGGTCTTGGCTATGCGTATTTTTGCCTTCCATATTTTTTTTTTTAGGCCAGTGGTCACCTCGAAATTTCACGTTTACGATTTGTCTTTTTAGGGTTCCGAACCTCAAGAGGTAAAAACGGAACCCTTATAGGATCACTCGTGTGCCTGTCCGTCCGTCCGTCACAGTCGATTTTCCCCGAAACTACTGGACCGATTAAGTTGAAATTTGGTTCGTGACCCAAAGACGAACGTGTAACGAAAATAAAATAATTATAAACATAGACTCTATATTTGGGGGCTAAATTTGAAAAAAAAATTAATGAAGTTTTTCAAACTATATCGTGTGACATATCAAATGAAAGTACTTACTTCTTATGAGGATCTCAAATACTTTTATTTTTATTTTGGTAAAAACTATTTGAGTTATTTAAGAAAATAGGCGAAAAATGACCATTCCCCCCCCCCCTTATCTCCGAAACCACTGGATCTAAAATTTTGGAAAAAATACGGACAATAGTTATTGACCTATTGATTACAGGAAAATTACGGGAAAATTATTCAGAAGTCCATGGTATTTGAAATCTATCATATAAAAGAGCTTATCCTGTGAAACGGTTTGAAAATCACGTCATTGAAAATAATCAAGGGTCGGAACCCTCTACACGCGAGTTTAACTCGCTTCTAGACCGGTTTTTTTTCCTATTTATATCCTTATTATAATACCTTAACTTTAATAGGTCTGCAATTTTATCAAAACAACTCAATATAGCCGAATGGGTTAAGAATAAATTTAATAAGCACAAACACGATGCTCGGACATAGAGAAACAAGAAAAGGTTGTTTTTTTTCTGTAAACACCAGCAAAGGGTTTATTGACCATACAGCTTGACCTTGTAGAGTTTATTACCTTTAAGGTTAAAGACCGATGTAGTACGATCTTATGAGAAATCAAACAAATAGTCACATTTTATTGAACGAAACTAGTATGTGAGTTAACCATACCTGCTGGTAATGGCTATTAACCCATCAATTTGATGAGCCTTTAAAAATATTCATTTTGCGTTGACTGTAAATATAAAAAAAAATTGCATCAATTTATAGAGAAGTATTTAAATTTATGGATGCACTTTTTGACTTGTCTTTATCGTAGGTAATTATGAATGAATAACATTCACCAACAGATACCGAATTCTAATTTTATATGTAAGTATAATTAATGTAGATGTCTTATATAAGTACTATAGACGTCTTGGGTGACATGTAATAGCATTCGACGACTGTTTTTTTTTAAATCACCTATGCCTTTCTTTGGTACGAGTAAAGGAGCTTTTTTTAGTCTATGAAGCCGCGGCTAAAACTGATAGTCACGACAATGGTTGGATGATTAAAGAATTTCCACATGCCGCCCAAGACCTAAAGTACCTACAATACAATACAATAATCTATATTGAACACCATAAACAAACACAGAAATAAGAGAATGAGTACACAGTGAACAGGGCGTATATTCGAAGTCTTAAATAGGGATCTCGCTGCTCCCTATAGGATCGCTCACGCGTCAAGTTGAACTTGAAAAAAAAAAATTGCAGCCTAAAGTTCACGCGACGTGTGAGCGATCCTATAGGGAACAGCGAGATAAAACGCGATCCCTTATGCAGTCAACCTTTGGAATGTGGAGTAATCGGAAGGAATCTTGGGGCCTTTGCCTAGCAATGAGACTTGAAATTATTGGTTAAACGAATTTCACCTAAGTGAAGTTTTGTCGTGATTGGTTCTAAAAATACTAAAGTGTATATTTATGTTTGTTACAGGTAGGAGTAAAAAGTACCCCACCCCTCCGTTCGAAGCCGAGTCGGATGCAAGTCGTAAGGGGATCCGTTATTACTGCTTCAAAATGTTGTATTCTGCTCACATATACAGGCACCTGCAAAAAAAATGGGATAGCTACAAAAATTTACTTATGCGCTCAAAACTGTTGTAGATTCTGTTTTCATAAATATATTTTTGGGGGTAACTAGGCGAAACTGTCCCGAAAACAATCATTTAATGTAATGAATTTTACGCTCCTTGTTGAGGAAGAAACTGAAGTTATTTCTTTTATTATGTCATTGGTCGGCGAACGAGCACGCAGGCCACCTGATGGTAAGCGGTCACTGTGCACCATGGATATAAGGAATCTTAACATTATAAGTACGTACAGTAACAACTCTAGTACTTACCTACGAAGATGGAACGCCTCTATGCCAGTATTTTTCACTTTTCACCGGTTCTCTTAATCCCTTACCGGAACACAACAGTGCGAGCACTGCTGTATTGGCGGCAGGTTAGCGGATGATAGTGATAGCCATCCGGAAGGTGTCTGCACCAGGTCCTGCCACCAGAAAAAATATGCAAGTAATGCTGATTTTCATTGCATCTAGATCATTCAATATTTGACGGTCCATTATATAAATCTTCTTCTACATTCAGGTCGGCAATCAGTTTTTTTTTTATCTAGGCTTGTCTAGCGTCAGTTTGAAGAGCTCTTCAACTGTCTTGATGCCAGTCCACTCCCTGAAGTTCTGGAGCCACCATGACATCTTGCATCTCCCCACTCTTCGCTTCCCGTCTATCTTTCCCATAAACTCATTCTATAAATAAAACTCGAAAACGCTACATTATAGGTATTATCATTTCCCGGAGATTGCTTTTGAGTGAGTCATAGAGACCCACTCAACTTATAATAAAGCGAAGAGCCATATTAGAGTAAATTTGAAGTGATGTAAAACTCTACCTAGTGGTCATCGCGATGCGGCTGGCATTTGAGACGACTGACACGGCCCGGCCAAGGCTACGTCGTGAGCATCGCTTCGAAACAAGATCAAATGATTCCTTTTTAGGGTTCCGAAGTCCATAAGGAACCCTTATAGTTTCGCCATGTCCGTCCGTCTGTCCGCACTATTGCTCGGAGATGCTTAGGTCTAGAGAGCTGTAATTTGGCATGAATATGCATATTAGTTATGCTGACAAAGTGGTACAATAAAATTTTGAAATATATTTTTTTATAGGGTACCTCCCCTACTCGTAAAGTGGGGATGTAATTTTTTTTCTTGCATACCCCATGGTGCGGCATATCGTTGAATAGGTCTCGAAAAAATATTGTGGGTTTGTTAAAACCATTTTTTGATTAAGTGATGCGTTTGTGAAATATTAAGCTTTAAAGTGCTATTTTTTGTTAGAGTCACGTGTCCCCCCCCCCCCCTGCCAGCTAAATGGTGGTATTTGGATGGCTGAAAAAAATCACGGTTGTGGCATATATAACGTAGTTGAAAGGAAAACTATCAGAGCTAAGTAGGCTGTACAAACTTACGAGTAATAGTCGACCAACTTATAATGATGATATTTCTCGAGCGGCAGGGGAGTCGGGCGGGCACGTCATACCACAGGCTAGCTAGATGCTAATAAGTCTTAGAAAGGTACTGTGGGCATCGTCAACTTCGGAACCCTATAATTTGCGCGTGGCCCGACACGCACTTGGCCGGTTTTTTTTTAATATGCGAGGTTAAAGACATGACAGCCATACCTATTGCTTGTCGTTAAGTTTATTTTAACAAAATATAGCACAATGCAGTAGTTTAAAAAAACTTTAGATTTAGGAATTACATTACGCGAGTTGACATTAACTATACTTTTATTTTTCATATAGGTATTTAAAATTGAGACGGAGGTATTATTTTAAGCGAGCCTTATTTTGCATATCTAAGCAATATACCTAATTGTAGATATTCCGTAAGCTCATAGATATTCAAAAATCTACAAAAAAAAACATTATAATGCGTTTCACCAACGTTGGTGTCCAACTGTAAACAGCATAAATAAGAACCTACCTACCGACTCCTGCATCTGAAAAACTGCATGCGTAATATTTAAATTTAAACAAGGTATTTTGGACAGTCGATAAATAATTCATAAAGCTGTGTTCTCACAAAAAGCTGATTTTCACTCACCAATGATGAGATTAATGGTTGTTTTTAATACCAATTTGTTTTATAGCCAGTCCGTAAACAGAAGTTTCCTTATGGAGAAATGTTAATCTTACCAAAATGTTATTTACCGTCCGATAAAGTGTGGCATTGTTCCATTATTTGAACGCCATGAAGTAGCAGAAAAATTAAAAATAAAACAAAATAGCTGACGCAATTCTACATTCCGATAAGTTCAAGTCAATTACAAAACTAATCCATAGACTACCAATGTTATAATGGTGATGTGTAAACCACATGTGTGCCTCTGTAGTGTAGGCAGTAATTACCTACCGCCGAAAAAGTCAAGGATGTGACGATACCATCGCTAGTAGGTACGGCAAAAACTAAGGACCATGTCGAAATGTCATTGAAAACCACAAATATTGATGTAATAGTACATTACAGACCTAGGGTGGTGAATTCGTAAATGTCCCAGATCGCAGGTTTCTGTGATGTCATAAATATGTGATCTGGGGCTTTACGAATTACCGCCCGTGGTTTGTCAAAAGTTTTACGTCTTGCCTTGGCCAGAAAGTGAGATTTTCTCTCCGCGTAGCAGGCAGAAAATCACACTTTACGGCCATGGGTGACGTAAAAATAGTTTATGTTATCACGTTATTCTCTATCGATATTGGGATAAATAAATACAAAAAAAAAAAACTAACACACTTATCTACAGTTTACCATGCTATGTCAACAATAGATTCGGGTGTCAACGTTAATATAAAAATGTGCTAAAGAGAGGAATAACAAATGAGCAAAAATTGATTGATTTACGGCACCAATTTGACGTGCAAAATATCGGCTTTATTGAATTGAGGAGGCCAAGCGATAATGTGTTTAGGCGTCATTCATATATTGATAATTTTGATTTGGCCATAAAAATCAGTCCAGCGGTTTAAAGAAATAACAGACAAAATGCTTTCGCATTTCTCATTTCTAATATTAAGTGTGGATGATGAATTTTACCAGATCGGAGAAGACTAATTGTTGAAAAGACACGCCGCAAGAAACTGAACAGAATATTTTAAAGTTCTAAACACACGATAAGCACAATACAAAACTATTTACGAGATATATACTAGATAATTAGGTGTTATTTGATTTTTACCACTTAATGCTCCCACCATATTAGTATACCTAGTAGTTTCATCTCACGACTGCGGGTGAGCCATGGTAGTGTGAGTGGATACACATATACGGTCTCGTGTCTTTCCGCTTCACACGCGTCACCACTACAACCATGGCTTGCCCGCAGTCGTGAGATGAAACTGCTATACTCATTTATCATTTCTATTTATATATTTATTTATGACGCATTGTTCTCCACCCGTAGCGCAGGACGAAGCACAGCAAATGCGTTTAAAAAAGAAGAATTGCAGGTCTATGGTCTGCCTTGTCCTTTGCAGGTCATTTGCCAAGCTGCATAAAAAGCGCTCCGGACGCAAAAACTAGTTTTATTTCCAATCTCGCTATTAATATCGTCTCTTTTAAATTTCCAATAATTATAGACGATGCTTGTAAATTATTCAAATATGCATGCTTAAGACAGCTTGAATGGTTTAAATAGTTAGTGGTCGACCGATGGGCGACATAACACACAAAAGTTTATTTCTTTTTATCGCGGTATGTACCTATTTGAACCTGTCTTCGCTGCACTAAATACCAAAATCGATGTTTTATATTCTTTTTTAATATCTTTCACCTGTGTCCTTCACTAAAGCTATTTGATGAAAAATTTAGATGATTTGACAGTTATTTAGGTACTCATTTGTATGTTGTCGTAAATTTTCCTCTTGGCTGATGACAAAACTAGACATCTGAATAAACTATTATGTATAACTAGAATTAGATTATTTTTTTTGGTATGAAAAATAGCTTACGTCCTGTTCTCAGACCTACTGAACATACACTACAAATTTCATAAGAATCGGTCGAGCCGTTTCGGAGGAGTTTGGTTACAAACACTGTGACACGAGAATTTTATATATTAGCACATTATTTTAGATTAGATTGAGTCAAGCAAAAGTTTAAAAAAATCGTATGGACAAGTCTGGAATTGATGGTGTGAGCGATACCTGAATCCCATACAATTTTTTTTTACCAACTCGACAAAAATTAAAAACCTATAAAACATGCTTAGAATCGGTAGCTGTTTTTGCGGGTAAAATATCGTCACAACGTTTTGCTTGACCCTGTAGACATATAAAGTGTGTACATATATTTGTAATAGTGTTCTCGAAAACGGCTCTAACGATTTCGATGAAATTTGGTAGGTACATAGAGGGTTTTCAGAGGTGGAAAATCGATCTAGGTCTCATATCTGGGAAAACTCATTTTTAGCTACTTTCACCCGAGCAAAGCTTGGCCACCTATTTATGATAAACCTGACTTCATAAAACATGGATGATTGTTGATTGCTTATATTATACCAAGTCCCCAATCCGCACTGGGCCCGCGTGGGGAGTGGGGACTATAGCCCAAACCCTCTCGTGATGAGAGGAGGCCTGTGCCCAGCATTGGGACGCAAATAGGCTGTAGTAGTAGTAGTAGTAGTAGTTTATTATACCATTATTTTGACGATCACTCAAGACATAGTCTAGGAGCGTCGCTATTTTCACCGAGCATTTTCCTTAAATGTGGAATTATCGAATTTAGGTCATTGTATCACTAACCGCTAACCGATAAAATTCCACTCGTCTACGACGGCCACATTCGAGTCTTGCGGCAGATGCGTTCTCGCCAGTACTGACCGCAGGAATGCCGCTTTCTGCAAAGGTTGCATTAAAGCTAAAGCCCCAACGCACTTCTCCCAGTCTCGGACGCTTAGTGCAAACGCTACAACCGCCGCGCACGCGCGTTCCACTCGCGCCAATTTTTTTCAAACTTTTTTTTTTATTTGGTTATACGGCGTGGGTTCAAGTGACTAATGAGGTTGGCAGTGTTTTTGACGGACTGAAGAGGTTTTATGGAGTTTCTTTTTTGTGACGTTAGATAATCATTACATAGAAAGTTTTTTTGTTTGAATTTATACTTGTCTTATTTTCTATGTTTTTTTTTCTGGCCAGTAATAATCTGATAATAATTATTTATTCTATAAGTAACTTTAATCCGTTTATAAGTTCCTTTCCTTTCTCGTCCGTGACCTTGGCATTAAGAGACCCAGTTCAATGCGTACCCTATGTAGTTCTAGGTCCAATGCTTTTGTAACTTCTTAATAATGCTACGCATTTTAAAGATCTTCATAACATCACTATTACATACTGTCGCGGGTATAATTATGTACGCTAAATGCAAATGTATTTGTATAGGAGTGCAGCAGGTTTTAAGATCAACGAGTATTAATATGCTTTCTCCTTTATTTCGCACTTTTGGTTATTATTAGGTAGGTATATTATTAACCATATAGGTACATAGGTTATATTAAAGTTTAAATACCAGAGGATTCATTGAGAAAAGTAGAATACTGAAAAGTTGCTTGTGTGTTTACAAAAAATATTATGCCAGAGATATGAGAGTTTAGAAAGAATGGCCTTATAGCGTTTCCGCGGGAACTATGCATTTTTTTCGGGATAAAAGTAGCCTATTCCTATTCCTAAGGACTCGACGCCAAATTTCATTAAAATCATTCGTGCATTCCAGTGGTTTAAGCGTGAAGATCGGTAACAGAAAGGCAAACTGACAGAGTTACTTCCGCATTTATAATTATTAATATGGCTGAAACTTTGTAAACAATTTAAAACGCGGATCTATATTTACTTATTTCAATAGGTATATTTTTTTTAATTCACATACTAGTTTAAAACTAGTTTAAAACCAGCTCTAGATGAATTTGACTAATGTGATTCGATCATCAGAAAACTGCCCATCAATTAATTGTATCCACAAAAAACCTTAAGTTTTAAAAGTAGTCAAGGCAGTAAATGTGTTACAAAACACTCTTTGATTTTTAAATGATCTTAAGGATGTTATTTAAAAGTTAAAAAAAACCCGCATTCGTCAATTTCTTTTTAACCGTTTTCACACTACATCTTATTTCAGGTGACTATTATACTGACAAGAAAGACAATCGCGCAATCTATACAATGACAGACCACGTAACACTAACCCCTGGCTAGGATCAAACCTTTGGGTTTCTCGTTGTAGTGTTAGCTCTTTGACTATTACCTCATTCAGTCAAATGTCAAATTTCAATAGTCATTGTTTAGGTATCGGCTATTCTTCAGGTTTCTACTTTAAAGGCTCTGTTTAACTTGCTAACTACATATTGTACAATAAAGCGAGCAAGTTCAAACGGGGCGAATGCTTCCATGACTTTATGATTCATTACTTATGAATTAATTATAGTTTAGACACCTACTTAATAGTATAGTCAACTAGACTAAACAGGCTACTTTTACACTTTTGGAATTTATTGCAGTGGAAGAAGATTTAAGTGTAATATTTTTGTACTCTTTTATAGTCAACTGTACCTACAATAAGTCAGTAAAACCGTTTTTTTTATTCGTGATGGTAGGACCTGGTGTTAGGTCCGTCTGGGTTGGTACCACAGTCTTACACGCTAACCTGCCGCCAAATAGTAGTACACTGTTCTATTCCGTCTTAGGCCTAAGGGTAGGCAACGCATTCGATATCTTGGGATTTCTTATGAAGATGCGAAGGGCCGCAATGACCGCTTACCATCAGATGGAATGTGTACTCATTTACCTCAACAAAGCACAATATATAGACATTGATAGATACACAAGTACAATGTATGTACATATGTATCTATCTATGTAAATAAAATCGAGAAAATACTTAGATTTGCACTTTACGATATTTTCATAGTGACCTTCTGTCATGTGGTGTTCAGGAGTTAATTGATGGCTGAAAGCTAGACCAAGTGGCGTGACTAAATGACCTCGCGGGCACTTACCCTAGCTCACAGGCCGACCTTATCAAGAGAGTTCGAAGTCGTGGTCACTCTGCCATTTTTTTATACATTAACGTCTGAGGCACATATTTATTAAAATACCAACCATGTCATCAATCATTGTATCCTGCCATTTAGCAAACAATATTAAAGTACTTAATGTACCTATTTAATAAGTAAATTGTGTTTAAAATTCTGACCTGTCAGCCTAAATAAGCAAGCAAGTTTGAACTGCACCAATTATCTAACACTAACACTATGTAAGAAAGTATTCATCATCATCATAATTATTTCAGCAGAAAGACGTCCACTGCTGGACATAGGCCTAGACTTGGGGGAAGATAGTGTGATATCGAAAATATATTGTGTTGGATATTCCGATTTCCATTCAACTAATACTTGTAGATATAAAATAAAAGTCGCTTTGTCAGTAAGTTACATCTTAAGACAGCAAAACAAATTAAATTAACGGAGACACGGCATTTTCTTCCTCAAAGTTGTTTTCACGTAAGGACAGTATTCGTATTTTAACGGAATATGTAAGTATTATTGCCAGCTCAAAGTTCTAACATATCCCGTTACTTTTAGTTCTAACTTGCCAAAGAGGTGCCTTCGAATAGGTACTGACCAGCGGTGCAATTTTACACCGTCTCGTGTCTCGGAAGTGCAATTTCCGCTGAAATCGAGCCGGAGGATGACGCCACACGAATTTATTAATCGACATATGCACTTCCTGGATTACTCCACGCGGCCCTTGAAATTTCGTAAATTGCGATCTTGCTAAACTAAAGTAACCGTTTCGGCTTTGCAAGATCGTATCTCGTGAGTACGATCTCATTTTGGTTTTATTTGGCGCGAGATCGAGCTCTCTAATGGACTTGACCGAAAAATAAGTAAATTCACGTAATTTTTAGGAAGTGAAGCCGGTCTCGATGGAAATTAGTATCGAAGCGTGCTTTATCTGACTTTGAAAATGAGAAGGTGCTCAATTTAACCTCTGACCGCAGGAAAGGTCAGTGGTTAGATCGAAAATCGTCATCAGCTACTCATTCCCTTCAGACCATCTCCCGAAGCCTTGAAGGGACCCTGCTGATGACTTCCTGCATCTTCCTGGAACGACCTTAGGTTCCCGATGGTGTGATAGGATAATTAGGTATTATTTTTACGGACAGTTTCTACGAGATGTTTAGGATTTATTGAACCAAATTTTTTGACCAAAACATGTCGAAACGTTTCATAAAAAGCCGCTCTTTGTTTTTAGTGTAGTAGAAACTTACCTATATAAAAAAAATAGTTAATATGCTTATAGCAATGCAAAAAGTTAATAGTTCGCAGGATTTTATTTCCCTAATAAACTTTTAACTATAAATTTATTGCCTTTATCTGAAGTCTTAAGTATATTGGGTGTTATGTAAATGCTGATGATGTCATATCGTTTCGCGCCCAATGTCTATAAGGTCATAAATCATTAATTTGGTGTCAATTATATTAATCTACGAAAATTAATCAATATTTATGCAAAGTAATAACTAAGCTAGTAATTACATTTTTTTTTGTCTCAGCGCCATATCCGATTTACCTTAGTTTGCTGTATCCATAGATGTTTCAATGAATTTCTAATACCTAGGCACAATTGAGAATTTCATGTCATCCAAAAATGCAGTCAATTGCCGTTTGTCTTGTAGGTTAGGTCTTAAGTTCTTCGAAAATGTTATATTAATGTAAAAAATAAAATACCATTCTAAAAATGGTTTCCTGATGATTATACCCAAATGTTTTACTTAGTAGGTACTACGTATTGCAAATTGAGCAAGGCACATAGATGCCAATACAAATTGACTAACTGGTTTTGAACAGTTTTGACAGATCCTTTTATGTCAGTCGAAATGTATTCTCTATTCAGATGGATGTAATGTTCGTTTTATATCGCACATCAGAGCAGTGCTGCAGTGGCGCGAAGAAGTGATCATTTAACCATCGCTGTTAGATGACGTTTCTCATTTCGTCATTTAAAAGTTTTGTTTTTATCATTGTTCGATGACACTAATTACGAGTTGCGAATGCGAATGGGAAGATTGGTTTTGCAACGTAAGTGCATATTAATGATAGGTTCAACAAACAAGGCCTATACAAACGAGCCTTAACAACCCAAATTATGTTGCAACATAAATTTAGCAAATACATCACCTTTCCCCGCCCACGTAGCAAGTAATGAAAAAAATTTTTTTTTAATTGGCCAGTATCTTCTTCTTCACGTTTAAAAGCAAATACTTAAATTAAGAACAACCAAATTTTTTTACGAAAGGTCACCTTAGACACGTCACCTCATTAGCTCAAGCCAGTGTGATTTCGATTAGTTACCTAGTGAAACTTTCAGTGTTGCTATATTTTCAAGACGTTATCATAGTGCACTGTCAAAATGTACCAAAATCAGTTTTTGTGCGTAATTTTGCTGCTGATGAGCTGGATTGCGGACACCAAAACAGTGAATTACCAGCCGTCAGTAGGTCTTGGAGGGAAATCAGGTAATCTGCCTATCTTACTAATATAATAAAGCTGAAAGTTTGTTTGGATGTTTGTTTCTTATTTACGCTAAAACGGCCCAAACAATTTGCATGAAATTTGGCAAACAGATAGTTTGTAACCTGGAATAACACATAGGCTACTTTTTATTGTGATATTTAGTATTTATAAGCAATTATTTTCTAATTTATCGTGATTTGACGGTATAGATGGCGCCACGGTGTCGCAGTCTAAGTCAATCTGTCAACCTGAGTGACCATTGGACCTTTACGCTTTTTAGGGTTCCGAAGTCCACAAGGAACCCTTATAGTTTCGCCATGTCCGTCCGTCCGTCCGTCTGTCCGCACTATTGCTCGGAGATGCTTAGTTCTAGAAAGCTGTAATTTGGCATGAATATACATATTAGTTACGCTGACAAAGTGGTATAATAAAATTTTGAAATATTTTTTTTTATAGGGACCTCCCCTACTCGTAAAGTGGGGATGTATTTTTTTTTCTTGCGCTCCCCATGGTGCGGTGTATCGTTGAATAGGTCTTAAAAAAATATTGTGGGTTTGTTAAAACTATTTCTTGATTAAGTGATGCGTTTGTGAAATATTAAGCTTTAAAGTGCTATTTTTTGTTTGAGTCACGTGTGGGGGACACGTGACTCAAACAAAAAATAGCACTGCTAAATGGTGGTATTTGGATGGCTGAAAAAAATCACGGTTGTGGCATATATAACGTAGTTGAAAGGAAAACTATCACAGATAAGTAGGCTGTACAAACTTACGAGTTATAGTCGACCAACTTATGAAATGATTAAAAAACCAATGATTTTTCTCGAGCGGCAGGGGCGTCGGGAAGGCACGTCATACCACAGGCTAGCTAGATGCTAATAAGTCTTCGAAAGTAATAAGTAGTCGAAAGGTACTGTGGGCATCGTCAACTTCGGAACCCTATACTTTGCGCCGGTTTTTTAGCTTTTAATGCACTAACTTTTAAGAGTGTGACAGCGTGTGGGTACACATTATGGTTTAATTTGGAGGGCAAGTTTAGTACGAAAGTCGCGGGTAAAAGCTCGTATGTAATAAAAATAACTATGAAAGTATGTCGATGAAGCATTGAATTAGCTAACCAGCATTAGTGAAGCTTATCGATTAGGTAGATATTTCATTGTAAATTTTATCTTAATCGGCAATGTCTTTCTAGACAAAGGTATTTTCTGATAAGCTGGACTAATTAAATGGCATTGCAATGATAAATTACTCGGTAGATTCACTTAGACAGTGAAGTTTACTTAGTTTAAGGTTTAAAGAAATAATGAAAATTATTATAATGACATAGTTTAGAGTTCAACGTATCAGACCAGGAAAAGAAGGAACGCTTAGTCTATTTTACTGTAAGTAACAGTCTGAAACAGAAGTAATTTCTTGTGAGGGAAATAACACTGTCTGTCCAAATTCAGACTCAATGAAAGTTTTCTGTAACAAAAGTAACATGCGTGAACAATTTAATTAGGTTGGTACGCAGGATAAGGTAATACATGTCACGGTACTGCCCACATCCGTCAAGATTACTTTCCGTTTTTGGACCAAGTTAAGTTGATACCTGTGTGGAATTGCGGATTTTACACGACCAAAATAACCTTCTCTTAGTTTATATAATAAAAAATCTTCTTACCTTAATAGGTAAGAAGATTTTTTAAATACCTTTTGCATAAATTACAATGAATATATTAATATTTACTTTATATCATTAACTATTAACAACTCATTTATTTATTTATGCCTCTGCGGTAGTGACGTCGACTATAGCTAGAACATCATGGACTTTCGTGCCAAAAGAGCGCCGGCCGCTTCTCGAGACACGCTGCTGTCAATGACATAATATAATTCGTCGGTCTCTTGCCTGACGGTGGCAACGTCCCGGCTCTGCTCGAGCCGACCGGTGTTAGTAGAGACGATGGCAAGAGACCAGACGGTATGTCCTTAGTTCCTTGGAAGATGGGTCGAGTGCTGGTGTGGGATGCAACTTGTGTAGACACATTGGCCCCGTCTCATCTACAAGGAACAATAAATAGACCAGGGACCGAAGAAATGCTGCCAGCATCTTCGGTACTATGCCGCGGGGGCCGTTTTTAGATTTTGGTTATTTTTTATATATTTTAAAGTATTTTAGTTATTTTTAAGTAGTTTTAAACCTATTATTAGTATTTATTTATTGTAATATTGTTTAAATGCACGACACACTTATTCGTCCTTTACTTTAAAAAAATCAATTCGATATTTTTTTCAAAACACTAAAGCATTCATACTCGTACATATCGATTTTAATCCGCCGCGAATTGAGTCGTTACGTAGCACTCGAAACGTGCAGCGCATTATTACGGAACTCTCATGGCTTTCGCAGATCTTTTGTTGCCGAAATACCGTCACATCGCTACCAAAAATGTCTAAGATAATAGTTACAAAATGTCCACAATTTTGAACCATATTAAATACGAAGCTTAAAGAGAAAATTGACACGCATATAGTTATAGTGTCGTCTGTGTCGTTGACATGACTGTTCGAAATTACCTACTTTATTGGAATCAACGTATTTTCTTCTTAGAGAATTTTAAGTAAGTAACAAACTTATCAAAGTAAGAATCTGTCATTAAATATATACTTCTACTACAACAGCCTATTTAGGCCCACTGCTAGGCACATTCCTCCTCTCATCACAAGAGAGTTTGGGCTATAGTCCCCACGTGGGCCCAGTGCGGATTGGGGACTTCACACACATCCTTGAATTACTTCGCATATGTGTGCAGGTTTCCTCACGATGTTTTCCTTCACCGAAAAGCTCAGTGGTAAATTCAAATTGAATTCCACACATAAATAATTTCAGAGGTGCGAGCCGGATTTTAACCCGCGACCCTCTGCATGAGAGACGGTAGGTCAAACCACTAGGTCACCACGGCTTGCCCATTAAATAAAATAAAATATATAAAGTTTTGCATACATACAAAATACCTATGTAGCCTTTGAAAGTTGCGATGTCTGGGCTTAAAAAAATATATATAAAAACTTGCAAATATACAAAAAATATTTGATTTACACAAAGCTATGCTAAATACTTTTAGACATTGTTAACCTTTACGCACAAATGATTATTGTAACCACAATAGTACTTACGCAATCATTAGAAGTACTAAAACCACACTCATAGTAATTAACTATTTATTCAATTGACTCTTTAAAAAACAACATGACCTTTCTTACTCGGTCTCTTCATTCGACACCGGTCGAACAACAAAAGAGTGATAAAGACAGAAAACCGGCCAAGTGCGTGTCGGGCCACGCGCAAAGTATAGGGTTCCGAAGTTTACGATGCCCACAGTACCTTTCTAAGACTTATTAGCATCTAGCTAGCCTGTGGTATGACGGACGTGCCCGCCCGACGCCCCTGCCGCTCGAGAAAAATCATTGGTATTTTAATCATTTCATAAGTTGGTCGACTATTACTCGTAAGTTTGTACAGCCTACTTAGCTGTGATAGTTTTTCTTTCAACTACGTTATATATGCCACAACCATGATTTTTTCAGCCATCCAAATACCACCATTTAGCTGGCAGGGGGGGGGGGCACGTGACTCTAATTAAAATTAGCACTTTAAAGCTTTATATTTCACAAACGCATCACTTAATCAAAAAATGGTTTTAACAAACCCACAATATTTTTTAAGAGCTATTCAACGATATGCCGCACCATGGGGTACGCAAGAAAAAAAAAATTACATCCCCACTTTACGAGTAGGGGAGGTACCCTATAAAAAAATATATTTCAAAATTTTATTGTACCACTTTGTCAGCGTAACTAATATGTATATTCATGCCAAATTACAGCTTTCTAGAACTAAGCATCTTCGAGCAATAGTGCGGACAGACG
Source organism: Aethes cnicana (assembly GCA_963971205.1). NCBI lineage: Eukaryota > Metazoa > Arthropoda > Insecta > Lepidoptera > Tortricidae > Aethes > Aethes cnicana. Next base: position 4,344,186 of record OZ020285.1, read on the forward strand.
GACGGACGGACGGACGGACATGGCGAAACTATAAGGGTTCCTTGTGGACTTCGGCACCCTAAAAATGATGCATTTTGCAATCATCATCAAATGTTGTAGAGGAGCAGGTGACCTTTAAGCGAAAACCTTAGTTTCCTCACCACAATGATGGATTGACCATTTATTAAATGATAGGTAATAATAGTAACTATTTTTCAAAATCTAAGATGACTTTATGTTTTGGATCGTCTGTCTAATTTTGTAATTATAATGTTAAAATACATAGGTAAAAACACGACAGAAATTGCTTTAGTTAACGATTTAAAGGTTTAACAGGTATCTAGGTCTAGAGAGCATTCGACACGACAAGATACGACTTCTATACAATTACATTTCTTGGTTCAATTTAGCATAGAAGAAGTAAGGTAAACTTAGAATGACAACCTTCAAACAAATCGGCGTACGCCCGAAATAAGTGATAAATGCGATAATAGATGCGATAATCAGTCCAGCGTTATTTTCAGAAAGAGTTATTTTCGCATTTATAATATAAAGTAATTTAAGTATGGATATCTCAAAAATTACCGTGGTTACTTAAAAAGAACTCGCTTGTCATCGCACCGTTCAGATTGCAATTTATTAGCCACGGTCCGCAGTGAAGCCCTTAGGTGCTGTTCAGCCATCTGGAAACCAGATCAGCCCCCGTTAATCCTTATTTGATGAGCGTAAGGTTTAAACTGCTAATCCAGGTGGCTTAATGCACCGGCGACCTGGAAAAATAATGATGCAGTGCTGAGGCTCTACCCGAAACGGTAAATGGATAGGGAGTGTCCTTATCCCTAAATAAAAAATACACTTTCTCCCTATTTCGCGAGGTAGTATATCAGTTTTATAGGTACTATCCCCTTATTTAGCGAAATGGTATATTAATGACTAGCTTCTGCCCGCGACTTCGTCCGCGTGGAATTCGTTAATAGCATTCCCGCGGGAACTATGCATTTTTCCGGGATAAAAAGTAGCCTATATGTTGGCCAGTGGTATAAACTACCCCCATACCAAATTTCGTTGCAATCCGTCCAGTAGTTTTCCAGTTAAATCCGGATATACAAACATACAGACAATTATTCTAAATATCGTTATTTTGTGTTCAGTGTCGTTTATATAGTCCCCTCGACTTAATAGTTTCTTTTAATTTTCAAGTTTCAAACGCGACTTCTTCTACAAACTTATTATTATTAGTTATTAATTAGTTAATGATACTCTGGATTTATCATGGTCCAAACTTGACTTGCCAAATTCAAATAAATTTAATTAAAATCGGATCTAGTTTATCAAATCTAATTGATGGTTGTTTCTCTTGATTTAAAAAAAAACAGTTTGACGTCAGAATATTCTTTACGTCTACGTATAGGCAAGACAGGGACTTATTTCAAAAGCTTCAAAAGCGATAAATTTTGCGGTCGCTTGAGTTCTGGTGGAGGAAATGACGTCAATTTTTATTGGACGTAGTGTGTTTATAAAACTAATAGAGCCGCATCAATTAATTCATCTAATTTAATAATCTTCGAGACTGCATAATTTATCAATAAGCCGATTTCCGCTTTTGACATCGAGTCGGTAAACTTGTATAGTAACTTACCGGAGTTAATCTGATTGACAAATGTCACAGTCACAGAACGGCCCAAAAACTGCAAAACGAGAGTAAGTCTCGTTTAAAACTACATAACACTGAAATGTCGGAATTCGAGAAAGTAGATCTACTAAAGGTCGTTGCTCGTAGCAATTATGTCAGCAGCTCGTGATTATTTTATTAACACTTCAAGTTATTTTTCAACTTTTAAGTGCACCAGAAGAGATGAACCTTGCCTATGAGGTATATGTCCTGCTGGACATAGTGGACATCTTTCGGCTGAAATAGTAATGATGTTAGACGATGAGTTTTCGGTAGGCCTCCAACATAGAGCGACGAAAGGTCAAGAATTAAAAGTCTGAGTGGGGAGCCTTTAGGGAGGGGTCTTTCGGCTAGCATGATTTTATTTGGAATGAATAGGTACCTACCTATTTATTTTTTGTGAGACGGGATTTGTTTTATAATTTATTACTAATATAGCGTGGATTATTGTACGAGTAAGAAAAAGAAAACATTAATTACATTACACAACATGAGACGCAAAAGCGATTTGAAACATAACCAACAAGTAAATTGTTTTGACAATATAATTACATCCAATTGTGGACGAGCTGGGAAACTTTCTAACTTCCAAGTTTCCAAGTAAACGGAATATGGTCTGGTTTACGCTGGAATCAGTGACAATTGGGCGTGGGTTATACAACTTTTAATATAGAATTACGCGTACCGGAAGACCTCAATAGTAACGATACCCTTCTAGTGATGCACCAACAAAACATAGTGACGATCGGGAGGTAGCGTATGGGCGGCATGAGACGTGAGAATGGCGACCCTTAGTGCAGACACAGTATATCTATTAGGTAAGGTCCTGTTCCCTATCCTTCTACCCCATCTTCCCTGATCCCATGTCCGTTATTCTCCCTTATCCCATACGCCCTATCCTCCTCCCCTTTCGAGATCGGCAACACATTACAAATGTCTATAGGCGGCGATGACCCACTTACCACCAGGTGCGCCGGCTGCCTGTTTGTCAATCTTTTTACATAAAAAAGGTACCATCTCACCATAGCGACACGTACCTCCCCGCACCAAAACAGGTTTCCTCACCCTCACACCGCCCGCAATCACGCGCACACGGGTGAGTATTCGTACAATAATAAAACGTTGGTTTGCGGTTTAGGTTCCTCATTATGGAATGTCACTGGTGTGGTGGAGGCATGCTTTAGGTAGCGGGAGAAATTATGATTGAGCTAGGTGTTCCCAAAATATTGGTATTTTTAAAAGGCCTTTTAGATGCAACGATGACCACTTTTCATAAGGCGCACTGTCTATTTCCAATCGCACTTAGTTTTTTTTTTAATACTGTGAAGGCACTAGGAGATCGCTAAAGAATATCAAAAACCCGTTTGCTAAGCTACACCTCATTAACACGATAGGTACTTGTATTAATTGGCTGCATCAATTACCTTATAATACCTACGAGAATGCATTAAACAAATTATATTCTACGACCGGTTTGGCGCAGTTGGTAGTGGTTCGCAGTGGTGGTGGTTGACCCTTTCCTACTGTTCCGATGGTCGCGGGTTCGAATCCGAAAGAATATTAAATTTCAACTCAAGTCGTGTATGTTTAGTATTTATACATTACCTATGCATTTCTATATACAAGTATTTATTTCGTTTTCTAGCACCCCATAGCTACGAGCTTTGCTTAATTTGGGGCTATTTAAATTTCCGTGAAGTCTCAGGATATATTATATTATATTATATTACATGATATATTATGTTTAAGTCATTGATATTTATTTATTATTTTACCATCGACTACTTTTCGCCTTATTACAAAAATACTTTACCTTCCATAAGTTAAACGTGAAATGGCAATTTAAAATCAGTAACACCTCGTCAAATACACGGATAACAGTAAATACGACCATTGACTTACTTCACGGAAACTAAAGAACCATAATGTTCGATACATTTCAACGAACAAGTTGAAATTGACATAAGTAGCCTGTTCGTCGTTTTTTAACGCAAAACCTAAAGGATCTTATCGATTGAAAGAAATATAAGTTTCTTTAAAGAGCCTTTTAAACATTCCCGTGCGACCCAATCTTATATTCGAAGCTCATTGCGTTTTTTGTGCTTGTGCGAGACGAATCCACTCTGCGAGACTGTCCAATGTGATCGCTGCATTTCATTCCTTCCACTTAAATCTGGTAACATAGTAAAGGCAACATGAACTGAGACGGCGCCTTTTTAGATGTTGAATGTACATTTAAATGTGGCAGTTATTTGGTACCATTTGACTCCTCGTTATCCGAGTTGTTTTCATTTTTATTGTGACTCGGAAGTCACGGTTGCACCGGTAAAGAGAAGCTTAAAGTCAGATCTGGCTAGGCTTTGTATATTCCTAACGATATCTTTCCGCCAAGCCAACTCTGGTGGCATTAAAGTGTTCAGTAATTGCACAAATTGCTGTCAGAATTTCAGATAAGAAGATAAGATAATCATTTATTGAACCAAACTGTGTACAATATTTTTAGATGTCGTAAAAAATAAATAGTTCCAACAGTTATTACCCATTTCGGGCGTACAATATTAAAAATTATAATAATACACAATTTAATAAATTCAATTACAATAAATCCATGACTAGTCCGAAAAAAAACTACATTATTATATAGAAATATTCATAAAATCAATAGTTATTAGCAAAAAATTCATTCATCATCATCATCATCATCATCATCATTTCAGCCGAAAGACGTCCACTGCTGGACATAGGCCTCCCCCAAGGCTCGCCACTCAGACCGGTCCTGTGCTACTTGCTTCCACCGGTTTCCCGCAACCTTCACGAGGTCGTCGCTCCATCTTGTTGGAGGCCTACCGACAGCTCGTCTCCCGGTTAGCGGGCGCCACTCGAGAACTTTCCGGCCCCATCGGCCATCAGTCCTGCGAGCAATGTGCCCCGCCCACTGCCACTTAAGGCTCGCAATTCTTCGGGCTATGTCGGTGACCCTAGTTCTACTGCGGATATCCTCATTTCTGATTCTATCACGCAGAGAAACCCCGAGCATAGCCCTCTCCATTGCCCTCTGAGTGACTTTGAGCCTTCTTATGAGGCCCATCGTAAGCGCCCACGTCTCGGAACCATAAGTCATCACTGGCAACACACACTGGTCGAAGACTTTCGACTTGAGACACTGCGGTAATTTGGACGAAAAGACACTGCGAAGCTTCCCGAACGCTGCCCAGCCGAGTCGGATTCGACGATTGACCTCTTTCTCGAAGTTGGACCTACCTAACTGGACTGTTTGTCCCAGGTATACATAATGGTCAACAACTTCGAGCGCAGAGCCTCCGATTATTACGGGAGTTGGCACAACATGGACATTAGACATAATTTTCGTCTTGTCCATGTTCATTTTAAGACCAACTCGATCGGAAACTCTGCTGAGGTCAGCGAGCATAATACTGAGGTCCTCCATGGTCTCAGCCATGACTACAATATCGTCGGCAAATCGAAGGTGAGAGATGTACTCGCCATTAACATTGATGCCTCGACCTTTCCAGTCCAGCACCTTGAAAGCATCCTCCAATGCAGCGGTGAACAGCTTCGGAGAGATCACATCTCCTTGTCTGACTCCCCGCTGCAGTGGAATAGGCTTCGTGGTCTGGTCCTGTAGTCGGACGGACATGGTGGCATTTTCGTACAAACACTTCAACACTTCGATGTACCGGTAGTCAACTTGGCACCTCTGGAGAGACTGCAGCACAGCCCAAGTCTCGATCGAATCGAAGGCTTTCTCGTAGTCCACAAATGCAAGGCAAAGGGGGAGGTTATACTCTTCGGTCTTCTGTACAACCTGCCGCAACGCATCCAAAACACGCCGCACGCAAAAATTCATTAAGATCATAAAAACATAAAAAAAATAGTAGTATATGTCAATAACTATATAGTTACAAGTTTGTGTCAAAATTCTAGTTTTATTTTTGATACTCGTAACACGCGCAGTGTTACCTATTTATTGCCCGTTATTAAAAAAATTATTTATGCAAATTTTTAGATTTCTCTATGAAAATTGTCATTTACGTTAGAGGTAATGGTAAAGTGGGTAACGGACTAGATCATAATAGAAAACAATGATATTTGAAACTGATCCCGTCTAGAATTTCGGGAAATAAAAACCGAAGGACATCTAGTTTGAACTTAGTTGAAATGCCTTCACTTTTAGCGTGATGATGCTGACTAAGTATATTATGTTACTAAAATTATCACTAAGTGAAGTTCTCTGGCTTCGAAAGTACTTAATTATTTTTACTACAACCACTTTCCCTCAGTACCTACACAAAACAACATAGCATAGGTAATCGTGTGTTTGGTAAATAAAACATCGCTAACCTGCTGCCAAACAGTTGTGCTCCCGAAAAGGGGCAAGAGAGTGTGTGATCACCCACATAGAGGCATTCAATAGTCCACGGTCGGGTATATATAGGCAACTTTTTCAAAATCTTATCATTCCTTATCCTTATGTCCATGGGCCGCAGTGACCACTCACCATCAGGTAGCCTGTGTGCTGGTATGCCACCGATGCAATAAAAACGCAGCCTATATATAAACTAACATTACATGGTAAAATATTTCTCACGGAAACGTAGTTAAACTGTATTTCATTGAAAGCACATTCTGCTCTCGGCTTGTACCAGTTCACAATAATTTTATTTTAAAATGTCGAAAAGGTCATAAGTCTATAATTCAGTTCGCAATTCTGTCGTTCCAGAATGCACGAGTTGCGCCGACGACGAGCTCGGTGTGACGCGGTGGACGATGCCGCTGCTGAAGACGGGAGAGAAGCGATACTACCTAGGAATATTCTTTAAGGTAACGTTTACTTACCTACTTAGGCTTAGTCCCCCTTGCACCAAGCTGCTAACCTCGAGTTAGCCTCTTAACCCACGTCAAATTCATACAAATAAATCTGAGCTAAGCGGTTAACCCGAAGTTAACAAATAATAGGTTAATGATAGCGTGTTAGTTTAGTTAGTGCCGTAACAAATTAAACTACCTCAAACGCAAAATCCTGGCCACGTTTTTTATCATCATTGGAAATTAAAGTATTAAATAATCTTAACAAAATGTTACCAAGAATTCTATTACGGTAATGGAACATCATGTCCAAACCGCGAGTCTAAATTAGCTGTGGCATTTGCGGTTTTGACAATAACTTCACTGGGTATCAATTCGGAAACTCTAAATGATACAAGTGTATAAAATTGAGCCTTAAATCTATATGCTGTAGATTTACGAAGACTGTCGCTATTGCCATATCACTTGATTTTCCTGCATAGAACCCCTGAGGTGACGACACTATTTTGCTTGTCGATTTTGTCATCGCTACAGGCCATCATTTTATAACAATGGAATAAGAATGTGTGGTTTGTGCGATAAGTCTCATCAGATATTTTACAACAGAAAGTAAATACTTAAATAAGATATTAAAATTTCCGTTGACGCGTGAAGTGTAACCTTAACCAAATACCTCACAGTCCCACGTGGGGGACTAAACCTTTTCCTCTCGTGATGAGAGAAGGCCTGCGCGTAACGTAAAAGGCTCTCCTGGCATGAGGTAAGGTAGGCATAAATTATAAAAGCAATGTATAATTTCCAGTCTCCAAAAACATAATCATTAGAGCACTAATAGTACTTCCCGTGCCATCTAAGTAATTACAAGCAACGACTTGTGATTACAACTGTCCAGTCGCCAAACCTCATTACGCACTTATTACTCGTAAACACAGTGTTACGTCAAAACGCATCTCCGAATGTTGCAACTGGCAACACCTCTAAGTGGCAACTCGGTGAGGATCGAAGGCTTTCTCCGGCACACCCACTGCGCATTGTCCAATCATATTTTTAATTCATTACACTTTCTATCACCGGCAGGTGTACGACAAAAATGAATTGTCATTGTCTCTGTGTCATTGATCTAATAGTTCACTTTACTATCTGACTTTTGATTCATCCATTTGGTTCCCTCCGTTTGGAGTTCGTCCATTTGGATGTGTTCTACTGACTTTATGGTAATAACAACTTGCATTAATTGGGTAAGTACCCAATTAATGCAAGTTGTTGGAAAATAATTAAATATCATAATGCGTGTTAATAGGTACTACGAGGATTTGGACACCCTAGTTTCACAATTTGTAGAAGGAATAAATAAACCTAATTAACTTTAAACATAGGGATATGTAATATATTACAAGTGACTCGAAAATCTCGATGTTTTTATATCATCTGGTAACTCCCAACTGTTACCAATTTTTAGCTAAACTATTTGGCAATTTGGTCAGAATTGAGCAATTAATTTTATATTTTCAAAATTATTTAAGTAACTGATCTCCCAGCTGTGGTCAAATTTAATTGGACTTGCAACTTCACACTAATTTTGATGGAAGTCAATAATGATGAACAATTGGATTTGCATTATGATTCACAAATATTGCGTACGATACATCCATTGGCTAAACCGCAGCCTTCGCCATTTCATAAGTGCGGTTAACGTTTAAAATTCCAATGGGATTCGTGAGAGTGGTGTGATTTGTAACAATTCTTGGATGACAAAGCGTACGACGAGACTTTGTAATCAATACAGCAATGTGTTTTTTTTTATTCAAATAAAAAAGAGGAATAGTTTATTTGTATACTAGCTTATTCTGCCCCCGACTTTGTCCGCGTGGAATTTGGAAACAGCGTTCCCGCGAGAATTATGCGCTTTTCCGGGATAAAAAGTAGCCTATATGTTGACCAGTGTTATAAACTATCCCCATACCAAATATTGTTGCCATCCGTCCAGCAATTTTTGAGTTAAATCCGGACATACATAAATACGTACGTTCTCGAAAACGGAACTAATAATTCGTATGAATTTTGGAAAATAGTTGTTTTAAGGGGGTAAAAAGTCAATCTAACTAGGTCTCATATTTGGGAAAAAACCATTCGATTATAATGCCCATGTGCTCTATTCGAAAATACGAAAAGGGATGGGATGGTGTGCTTCCCTATCCCTAAATAAGAGTAGGAACATTTTCTGCCTATTCAGTGATACACATATCAGTAATATAATCTCAATCCATCTCGCTAAATAGGAAGTGGTGTATCACTCATAGAATAGTTAACACTGATATACCTACTACCTCCCTAAATAGGGGGAAATTGTACTTCTATTTAAAGATATAGATGCTCATACCTATTCCGTTTCGAATAGAGCCCCAGATATTAGAGTAAACAAACAGCTGCTAAGTAAGTACAACTAGACAGCATGGCGGCCAACCAAGCCACTTGAACGCGTTAATCGATCTTACTACGTTTCGTGTGAAATCGTGTGTACCTACTTTAGATCTATATACCTATCATATTTATGGTTACAAGACAATAATTTTACGGTAGATATTTTAATTATAAATATGCCACACTATGCTGTTCATTCATTGCGGTTAGAGCGTGTGCAAAAGCGATTTTTATGGCATTTGGCTTTCTCAATCGGGAAAGCGAAAAAAATAGCTTCTTATAAACAAAGACTGAAGTACTTTAAGCTACACTCATTAGAACTGCGCAGGAAAATCGCTGACGCTATTTTATTGTACAAGGTCGTTAGACATGACGTGGATTGCCCACAATTATTAGCTCTTCTATCATTCAGGGCCCCATCCCGCATGCCTCGCAGCGCCATCGCTCCTCTATGTGTCCCGTTCAGACGAACTATCCTCGGCAGTAATTCGCCTGTCTCTAGACTATGTAAGGTCATAAACAGCTGCAGTCATAAAACAGATATAAACTTCGACACACCTCGCCAATTTAAAAACTCACTTTTCTTACTTTGGGGAAAGTAAATAACTGTATAATTTAAGTATATCATAAAGTATAAGTATATTTTAAGTATATAATAATGCTGATTGATCCTAATCAATCAGCATTATTGTATTTAGGTTTCTTACCTACTTTAAGCATTGTTAGCAGTGTTTGCCTGTAAGTGATTGTTGCACTTAGAATGTAAGCTTATCAGATTGTAAGTATTGTAATTGTCAGTGTAAACAATTGTTGGTGAACCCATTAAATAAAAAAAAAAAAAAAAAACAACGTCTCTTGACCGTTTCTAATCTTTCTTCTTCTGATTCTTGGAATCGGGGATGATCATAGGCAAGAATGAGATATATATATTATTCTCTCTTTACCTCCCTATAGAAAAGCTTCTTTTTTGCTACACAAACTGCGCCGCGGACGCAATGGTGCATATATATATGTCATGATAATCCCCAAGCATCAGCAACGTTGTCCATTACCCTCCATAAAACATCGCACTCATTATTCGATGCTATAATGGAATTCGACCCATTTACAATACTCTTGAGCGTAATTTCGCAGTACAAAAACGCTTCCATTGACGCTCGTGACGCCTCGCTCGGTTACGTGAGTCATTTCACTTTCCTATTGTCCAAATGTTGTGATTCTACACTTCCGATACTTTACGTGTTGCAAAATAATAATAACAAAAAGCTTAACAATCTACTTTGGAGCCAGTACTCAATCATCGACGTCATCATGATCCTAAGCTAGCGGAAGATCAGCGCTGGCTTCACAAGCACGTGTTGAGTTAGAACCATTTCATGAATACCTTTTTAAATTTTATCGTAAGTATTTTGCTATGGGATATAGGAAATACTCTGGATATCTCTATTCATAAACTGGGCCCCGCTATTACAAAAATCGGTGTTAAGTGAATATTGAAAACCCCAAAAATAATGCACAGTTTCTTAAAGTATTATATAGGTACGTCACTTTTACACCAACACTGATCCCAGCAAGTGACGTCAACGGTTTTTTTTTATTCGAAACAGCCGTGTAAATTTTGTACGGGATTTTAAACGAAATAGTCTTCAATTAATCCAATCAACCGAGTTACCGGGTCGCCATTCCAGCGCGTCAAATTGATACCTGCATTTTTTAAATGAGCTTTGAATAAGAAATTCTATTACTCCCTCTGGCCAAAGTATATCTAATAGGTAACGTGCCAGTAGCGACACGTATCCCCGCGCCAAGTCAAGGTTACCTCACCCGCCCGCGGCGAACGTGCGCCGGGAACGTGCTTTCAGTCATGGTCCTCGTAAGCAGCGCGTAACAAACGCCTACATAACTTTACTCGAGCGTGCTCCTTCCGTCCGCCAACCCTAGACAGGTTTACGCAGAAACGCGCGTATTTGTACACGATCTTATATGAGTGTGCAGATTCAGTTCCATTAGTATGGCGTGTCGCGGGTGTGCCTTGGCTGATGAGTTTACCACTTAGGTATTTTACTGATACAGCGAGGCTTTTACAGTGTTGTATTTTTATGGTTTTGGTGGCAAACGAGCACACGAGCTGTCTGACCACTGCTGGCCATGTGCCTCACCGGGTAGTTCCATTAAAGTGTCCTATCCTGGACATAGGGATAACCATCGCTACGTCAATTTCGTTACAAAATTTATCACACAATTCTAACACACCTATCGCGGCGTTATTCTAGGTACAATGGTTCTATGTACGTATGTATGTCTTTCTTTTGTACATCTAGTAAATAAGAGTGAGCACGAATTACGCGCTCACCTGCCTGAGTGTTAAACGCCACGATAAGACACTGAAGTTCTATTCTAAGTATATTGCAAGTGATGATGAGAGAGGAAACTATACTATCTACTGGTTGCGTCGGACATCGCCCGACCAACCGACTTCTGTTCTATAATTTCTAGTCGGAGATTCTGTTCTCCTTACGAGCCTCCACAACACCCCTTATAGCTCGCCCATGCCTCGCACTGCTACACTTTCTATTCTTGGTAGCTTCTTACTTAGGTAATTCTCATCTAAGTTCTACATCTCGTCTCTCATCTCACATGCTTCTGAACATGTATATAATGCACAAACGACTCACCTGATTCCTCACATGTACAGCGATCGTCTTGCGCTTGTTCTTACCATTACACTATACCTTCTGCTGGTTGCATCGGACATCGCCCGACCAACCGATTTCTGTTACCGGTTATCCTTTGATGAGGGAGTAAACTATACTTCTACTGGTTGCATCGGACATCGCCCGACCAACCGATTTCTATTACCAATTATCCTCTCCCGACCGGTTCATTTCACTGCGTCTTGTACTTAATTTTTCTTTCCTTTGTTCGTCCCTCTAAGAACCGTGAATAACAGCTGTCATATTTTAACTTACCCTCCTATGATATTCTTTCTAGTATTGCCAGATAATCAAAGCTATTCCAGTTACAAGAATACACGCTTACCGGTTTTATTGAAGATTCGCGCTTGTCGCGACATACCCGACCGCGAGGATAAAGTTCCGACGCCAGGAGGAGGGCTGGTCGGTCCACAGAGCAATCTTCTCTCTTGCCCGCATGGCCGCCAGCTACTTCACCCTTTCTCCAGTTCTGGAGGGTCGTTCTTCTTCACCTCCTGGCTCCCCTTCGATCTCTGCTTGAGAAAAGTGGTCTCCTGCGTCACTAGTGTTCTGTCCACACTTCTTTAGTGGTAGTTCTCTAGGCCTCTGGGTCGGCGTCTATCGGAACCATTTCCTCTCTTCCTCTTCTTGGGTGATCTTCTCGCAGCTTCTCACTGGACTCATTATTTCAGTTTCCATTTCGAAGTAGTTTCTCATTTAGGGTTCTACCATATTGTTTTGATGAGCATTTTCCTCCACCTCTAGAGGATGTACATGTCCATCTGATCGTATGAGCTCCTTCTCGTTCACATCTGCTTTGGTCACTCTACATTTTCCGTCCGCGCCTTTCACCAGACTAGTAATCTTTTCCACCTGCCAATCATTCATTGGAGCCATCTTTGATCTGCACCACATCTCCTACCTGTGGGCCCCGCTTCGCTGTTACGCGGGGTTCTTTAGACGAATGTCTGTACCTTTCTCGTAGGCTGTAAGGGTACCGGCTGTTAAACATTCTTTTGAACTCTTCTATAATCCGCAGTCCTCTCCTCTAACCTTGGATAAGGTTCTCCTCGGTGACAGTGCCTTCGGGTTTCTGACCCTGGATGGAAGGCTCAATGGCTATAGCTTACCCAAGGTAAGGAAGTCTAAGGGGCTTTAATACATATTCTGTATCTGAGCCTGCGCAGATCAAAGGGTGATTCTTAACCGCTTCGACTTCTTTAATGATGGTCCTCAACTTTGTCCATCAGTAACTGTCTCTCAATCGTTCTCTTCAAGCAATTCTTTACTATGCTGGTTTACTTCTCATAGAAAGCTCCATGCCATGGGCTAAGTTGTAGTATGAGTTTCCACTTAATTCTTACACCCAAAACTAGGTTTCTACCATCACCTCTGCAGTCAGTGAGTTGTCTGTAAAGATAAGTTCTGGGCGGCCACGTGTTGATATCATCTTCCTCATGGCTAATGGGCATTGCTGACATTTCTTAATTATTCTTTGCAGTTGTGCCTTTCCTTGGGGTATCCAATATTTCTGCCGAATGATACTCAATGTGTGTGGTGCTCCCACATGGTAATGATTCTCATGCGTTTCTCGGATGAGTTTGTGGGTGAATTCGGAGTTCCTTGGAATAAAGATTGGGTGTATCATGTCATATGGACATGCGGTTTCATAAGACATACTTTAAATCTTTGTAATCCTTCACTGTCTATAAATAGACCCAGGTTTCTAGTGAGTCTCGTTTTGCGTTTTGAATCAACAGGGAAGTGCACTATTTGTAGTTCTATTAGTTCTTCCGTGCTGCTTCTTTCTTTTCTCTGCAAGTCATCTGTTTCTATGTTCATCACTTCCGGATACTTTTTTGCCTGATCTTCTGTCTCGGCTAGGTCCTCCACTTCCATGCCCTCAACCTCTTGGTCCTGAGCGGTGAAAAGGTTTCTCTGGCCACGTTCCTCCAAACGTGACCAGTCCTCCCCGCCCAGTGGAAAGAATTGTGGTCCATTGCCCCACAACAGCTGAATGCCTTGTCCGGCGGAGCCATCGTCTGCTCCGACATCCACTTCGTCTATATGCCGAGGCGGTATAGCATTGTCTGCGATATGGGGTACTACATTAACCTGGACTGTCCTTCATTTCCTTGTAATACCTCTTCTAGTCTCAATTTCCATTGTGACAGACGGGCTAGATATTTCTATGGGATTGTCAGCGCCAAATACATCGATCGTAAAGAAGTCTTCTCTTATTCGTTAGTCCTGTCACTCACTGGCCAATCCGTCCGTTATGTTGTTACGCTGGCTACCATTGTCCAGCGGAACACAACAACACATGTTCTTGTTTTTGCCCTGACATCTTGCTGTTACTTATCGCGCTCCAATATTAACAGGGTTACTTCTTCTTTGAAACAGTGGTAACATTTTCTACCTAGCTTCTTTTTCCTTTCCTCAATCTCCTTGATGATGAAACACATGACATTGGAATGGGGTCCTTTGCAGTAAAGGCATGCCACCTTTGGGCGTTTTGTTCCCCTTTCATTGGAGTTCTTTATCTTCTTCTTTCCTCGAAACGCTGTCCTGCAGGTGGATGTTGGTGGCAAGGACCTGTGATCTTCCTGGTCTCTCTTTTCCTCGCTGGGTTCTTTCTGGACTCCAACGTATAATGCTCCTGTGGATATTTCTTGAGATTGACAGTATGGGTTGGCTCGCCTCACCTGCGGCGCTCTCCCTTGCTGTTGTTATACGTTGCAGGCTATCCCGGATTTCCTCTACACTCTCTGTACACGACAGCAGATGTAGCTCATAATCGACAATGTGTTGTCCCTCGCTCGCTGTTCTTTCGCAGCGTCTTACGGTCTGCCAAAACTTCCTCTGTATTCAGTTGTGTCTGGGTACACTTTTCTACATATTCCATTGACGGTTTATTTTTTATGTACCTGTGTACTTCCATTGTTATTGTGCCAATGTATCACTCAAATAGATTAAACTTATTTGCCAACCTCCTCCTCAGTGACCCTCTCAAACTCTAGAGGTCTACTCGATGACGTTCGCCAGCTTCTGGTGCATCTCAAGGAGAGATAGGTGCATGAGCCTTAGCCGAAGTACTCTGGGGTCTGCCATCTCATCTTGCACCTGAAATTATGAGCGCGTGACGTATTGTTAATTCTCTTTTATTCAAGACATCCTTTGTATCCCGAGTGATATGGAAATGCATTTTTCTTATATCGTTAGCGTCCTATTTGGTAATATAGAGGGCTAATTTAATTTTTCAATATTTCAAATCTTTATCAAGGCACAATCCGAAAAAAAAACTACTGGACCGAAAATAAAAGTTTCAGATTTCTTGATCACTACCTTTACAGAGATTCATGTCTTAGTGGTAGCTGGTGTGTGACGTCATTTGACTATTTCGCTGTACGGATGAGCGCTACGCTCAGATCCACTTTCAAGCATGATATTTTTGATTTACGCCCTTTTAGAACGAAGAGCTTCAATTTCCATTTTAAGTATGAACCTTCATACTTACTAAGTACAAAACAAGTCAATACATGTCAATCAATTCATGCTACACTTTGCAACATGAATTGACCGACATGACATGAAATATATGATGCTTTATTATAATTTATTTAGTACTTTTTAAATCTGCATAAAATTTATAAACTGATCCTTAATAATTAAATTGTACTTTACCATTGACATTGATATATATATATATATATATATATATTTCATGGCATGATAATTTCTATTTCTATTTATTCATAGTATAAGACATTAGCTCTTTTATATGTTTCCATTTCATGTTTCTAGACTTAAGTTATAAATATGTTGTATGCCAGCTATCTGTTAGATTGTGACGGATGCCATGCCATGTAAGAACTTTTATAATACTTGCAATCTGACAATAATTTCTATTCTATTCTGTAAAAGACAAAATAAGTGTCTCTACAAATTCTTCAAACTTTCTAACTAGCCACATACATGATAAAAGTAATAATAACAATGATTTGTATACTTAGGGATAGACCCATCCGAACATTCAGTCGCCATTTTCTTCATACAACGAAATACAGCGCCGTCTGGCGGTCAACTGCATGAACTGCGAGAACGTTTTGCGCGCTATAACCTCGCAGTGACGTAACGAGAGATGTTGCTGGCCTTTTATTTTATTCAGTGCAAGCGACGTGAATGCTGTAATATCCTTTTTTCTAATAAAATATGATTTAAAAATAAACTTTGGTTTATTTATTGACATAATAATTATTTATTTATATTTTCTTAGAAGTCCAAATTAAACATCTCACGTGAAATTATTCATGTGTAAAAATGACGTCCTTAGAAGTTTACTTTTTAACAAACAGTCTCCGTAACTATGGCAACTCCGTAACATGGCGTCAATATGGCGATTTCGTGTCATAAATTTATTGTTTACAAAAATATTTCGATTGATGAAGTAAATACACGGTAATGTTAATCACCGATAAAACGATATTTCATGACACTTTTTCATTTTGCCTACATGATTTCTGCAGCCTTTTATCACGCAAGTCGGCATTTTTTAAGGGTTGCGTATATGTTGTTTGTCATCCGCACTCGCCGGTGTCTCGCTGAGCACTGTCACGATTGGTGACCAAACTTGGATTCGGCACCAACAAAGTGGGGTCCGGTCTATACGAAGTACTATATATATCTATGAATAATAATTAAATGTTGTTAATATGTAAGCATTCGTATTATATTCTTGCGCACGGGCGTGCGCAGCAGTAGTGTCCCAATAAAAGTTTCGTTTCTGTCTGAGGCTGCACCATCGACAGGGGTGCTGCCATAAATGGGGCATGATGATGATAAATCTTATCTCTTATTGTAATTTTATTGGCACCCACCTTGACTTCACCGTCTCGCGTACCACCAGAATCGCTTCACGCGAATGTGATTTCCGCGCACTAACAATACACTCATTACTCCCTTTCTTATTACTTGTAATAAAGAATAACGTTTCCACTTTTTACCTTCTACTATATATATCTTCTTCCGTTTTTACTTTCTTCTTTTATAGATCGTATTTTCAAGATTAATTTGTAAAAAAAGTAAGTTACCAAATCAAATAAACGTAAGTTCAGTAACTTTGAATGTGGGTGTCATTTCTTAATCAAATAAACAAACTTTTTATTCTATTCTATTCTATATAAATTAATGGCTTCTGTCTTGGACACTTCGCCAATATCAAAGTAAGGGCCACAGGCCTGCAAGTTGCTCGGCAATAAAGGTAAATGTGCGGTGCAAATAATTAATAAACCAAAATAAACGAACTTTTCAAAGGAAAGAAGCGATTGACGGCTATACGTCAAAAATGTTGGTTTGTTTTCGTTTCACGAATCGTAAACTAAGTCTGTAGTTGACAATTAGTATGGCTCTCATTAGCCAATGAGAGTGACGTATTTCCATAATAGTTACGCAAACTGCCGGTTCCACTACCAGTATTCTCTTAGCAAGCGAAAACAAAATATGTTGTACCACGGAAGCAGTAACAATAATTGGAATCCATATCATGGCATCGCGACCATAGTCCCGTATTAAATGAAACGCTTCTATCTATCCCTCTCTAATCGAATATTAAAAAAGACACGCCATGCATTCTTATGATACGTCTACACGCTCGGCGCTCAAACCAACGTTCAACGAGCACGTTCACGAGTACGCGCGTGCGAACGTACCATCAGTTACTATCTCCATGTTTGCTAGCTTGTAAATCCTTAGGCGTTTTTGCGACGCATAACCATTCACAGACCAGATTTTTAACCTTCGTACTGCATCAAAGTATACAATGCATAGACCATGGTTGTGCATGGTTTATGCAGGCATAAAGTGAATTATTGTCACTGTATCTCCATCCAAACAAAACACGACAAAATGATTTCTTTCAGATAAAAACACAATAACAAAAAAAAATACAATAAAGTGAATTAGAGTAAACAACTTACCAAGATATAAGTTTAACTTATCCTGTTCTTACCTATGAGTCCACACTAGGATCCCTAGGCTGTGGACTCAACTGGAATTCTGATTTATTTATTTAGCAAAATGCACATTCTTTTCTTTTATAATATATTATCGAAGTCAGTTTCTGGGTCTGCACCATGGGCTTCTGGCCCTTGCTGTAAAAAAGGCTGTGAGTTTCTTGGTCTCCACCGTGGGCTTCTGGCCCACTAAGGTTGTAACTTTCTGAAATGACTAAGCTGTGAGTCGGTCTCCACCCTTTTTAGCCCTGACCGTGATTCTAGGTCATCGCGCGAACTTCAGTGGTCGCGCGGGGCTGCTGAAACAAAACTGTGAGTCGGTCTCCACCCTTCTTAGCCCTGACCGTGATTCTAGGTCATCGCGCGAACTTCAATGGTCGCGCGGGGCTGCTGAAACAAAACTGTGAGTCGGTCTCCACCCTTCTTAGCCCTGACCGTGATTCTTGGTCGTCGCGCGACCTTCTGTGGTCACGCGGGGCTGCTGAAACAAAATTGTGAGTCGGTCTCCACCCTTCTTAGCCCTGACCGTGATTCTAGGTCATCGCGCGACCTTCTGTGGTCGCGCGGGGCTGCTGAAACAAAACTGTGAGCTTTCTTGGTCTCCACCGTTATTAGCTCTGACCCGGGTCCACGCGCGACCTTCTGTGGTCGCGCGGAGCTCCTGAAACAAAACTGTGAGCTTTCTTGGTCTCCACCGTTATTAGCCCTGACCTGAGTCATCGCGCGACCTTCTGTGGCCGCGCGGGGCTCCTGGAACAAAACTGTGAGCTTTCTTGGTCTCCACCGTTATTAGCTCTGACCCGGGTCCACGCGCGACCTTCTGTGGTCGCGCGGAGCTCCTGAAACAAAACTGTGAGCTTTCTTGGTCTCCACCGTTATTAGCCCTGACCTGAGTCATCGCGCGACCTTCTGTGGCCGCGCGGGGCTCCTGGAACAAAACTGTGAGCTTTCTTGGTCTCCACCGTTATTAGCTCTGACCCGGGTCCACGCGCGACCTTCTGTGGTCGCGCGGAGCTCCTGAAACAAAACTGTGAGCTTTCTTGGTCTCCACCGTTATTAGCCCTGACCTGAGTCATCGCGCGACCTTCTGTGGCCGCGCGGGGCTCCTGGAACAAAACTGTGAGCTTTCTTGGTCTCCACCGTTATTAGCTCTGACCCGGGTCCACGCGCGACCTTCTGTGGTCGCGCGGAGCTCCTGAAACAAAACTGTGAGCTTTCTTGGTCTCCACCGTTATTAGCCCTGACCTGAGTCATCGCGCGACCTTCTGTTGTCGCGCGGGGCTCCTGCAAACAGAAACTGTTTAGTACATGATTTCTCTACTATAAAACTCCCCCTCTCATCCTCAGGGAGCCTCCCGAGCGAAGGAAGATTGCTATATTATACTATATCATTAAAAGGCTTCGCTAATCTCTACACATGGTTGTTTAGCATCTCCACCATTTTATCGCGGCGTTATTCTAGGTACAATGGTTCTATGTACGTATGTATGTCTTTCTTTTGTACATCTAGTAAATAAGAGTGAGCACGAATTACGCGCTCACCTGCCTGAGTGTTAAACGCCACGATAAGACACTGAAGTTCTATTCTAAGTATATTGCAAGTGATGATGAGAGAGGAAACTATACTATCTACTGGTTGCGTCGGACATCGCCCGACCAACCGACTTCTGTTCTATAATTTCTAGTCGGAGATTCTGTTCTCCTTACGAGCCTCCACAACACCCCTTATAGCTCGCCCATGCCTCGCACTGCTACACTTTCTATTCTTGGTAGCTTCTTACTTAGGTAATTCTCATCTAAGTTCTACATCTCGTCTCTCATCTCACATGCTTCTGAACATGTATATAATGCACAAACGACTCACCTGATTCCTCACATGTACAGCGATCGTCTTGCGCTTGTTCTTACCATTACACTATACCTTCTGCTGGTTGCATCGGACATCGCCCGACCAACCGATTTCTGTTACCGGTTATCCTTTGATGAGGGAGTAAACTATACTTCTACTGGTTGCATCGGACATCGCCCGACCAACCGATTTCTATTACCAATTATCCTCTCCCGACCGGTTCATTTCACTGCGTCTTGTACTTAATTTTTCTTTCCTTTGTTCGTCCCTCTAAGAACCGTGAATAACAGCTGTCATATTTTAACTTACCCTCCTATGATATTCTTTCTAGTATTGCCAGATAATCAAAGCTATTCCAGTTACAAGAATACACGCTTACCGGTTTTATTGAAGATTCGCGCTTGTCGCGACAACACCTAACGTCCACTTTGTAAATCAATGTACCTGAAACCAAATTTAAACCGTACACCATAAACTCAAGGTGTAAAATTGGAGCCAAAGCCTGGTTTTGATCGGATATTATGCTACGTAATCCTTTTCGAATTTAGACTCTAGGCCGATGATTTGAGGTGTAAAATTGCTTCATCCCGGGCATGTTCAGCGGTGGTCAGTTTAAAGTTTCCGAGCCATTTTGCGCGGGGACGTTAGTTCCGCGAGATTGGCCGGCCTAATTCCCTGTAAACTGACAAGTTGTCGGGAAATTCATGAGGCTGATTCTTGGCGTTTTATCGGCTTTGGTTTTCGACGTTTGAATTTGGAAAATGTGTACTCTGGAAGTGGATTTTGGCATGATATCTTTCTACAGTTGAAATAAACACTGTGTTGATAGTTAACTTGAACAGTCATCATTTTCCCCCATGGTCGCCGCTAACACTTGAAGACCTTTATTTATTTTGAGACCTTGGAGAACACAGTATACTAAGTTTTTATCCCGATATTTCCACGGGATCGGGTTTTACGCGAGTAAAACCATTCTGTTTTATACTTACAATTATATCCATCCATATGTATAAAGTATCATCACCATCTGTATAAAGTATCACACAAACTATTACACAAACTTTTTCCTCTTTCACTCGGACTAGTAAATTCTTTTCTGATGTGTAAAAGTGCCCCTATGTGGCCAATTTGCTGAATAAATGATTGAATTGAATTGAATTGAAACGGCCTGTTTCACTCATCGCTCACCAGGTTTCACTTAGGAATAAGTAAAGCATGAGAGCGCATTGGGGACTACTTGCACATCTTTGAATTGATTTGCGCTTGCTGGAGAAATAATTTTCTTCGCCAGAAATCTCAGTGTTCAAAAAAATTTCACACGCAGTTATTAGTCACTTCTACGTAAGTACCTATACTTATTATAAAATCGGCGATCGCGTCGCGTGCCAACAGCCGCGCTTTCACATCCACTCCGGGTGTTACGCAACGAATTGAGACTGCAGCTCACTGCTTGCCGATGCAATGTCAAGTTTGCCTCCGCTCTGTTTTCTTAAAATAGCATAAATTATGTCCACAAATATCTTATAATCGTAGTAGAACTATTGAACAAAGTAATCAAACCTTAAAAAACCTTTAAAAGTGACAATTCTGCAGTGCTACTCACTATCACGCATTGGCCGCAGTACTACGAAATAGTCTGGGAATTCTTGAAAGCTGACTACGCATTGGAAGACGTGCTGTCTTTTGACATCTAATTTCGTTCTGTGAAGTAAATGGAGAATGGAGCCTATGGTGCCATGGACATCGTATGAGTAAAACTACTATTGGTGTATTTACTGTTTCGAATTTCGGTAAATTATTTCTCAGTGCTCCCCTCCCTACACTACCCAAGGAATCTACATGCCAAATATCAGCTTCCTACGACCATACTTTCGGTTGTGCGTTATCATTAATCAGCCAATCAAGAAAGAAAGAAAGAAAAATAATAAGAATTTTGACAAGGCCGGTCCTGCGCCGCTTACATCTTATTTCTGTTACACTTTCACCAGTTCGCAAGAATCCTACCGACACCACTTCATGAGACGTCATTCAAGAACTTTCTGGTTCAATCTGCCATTAATTCTGCGAGCAAACAACACCTGCCTACGAATCGAGCACCCTTGTACCAGAATGCAATACTCGTACAGATTTAATATCAAACAGCCTTTAATCTCCAACCCCTTCTGAGGGCGCCTAATTCCAGCCAGGTCGGCGCTCGGCGGATTACCAACCTCACTTACAAAGATATGTAGAAGTGGCGGCATGAAGACGCATTTCAGTTTCTAACTTGGGACAATGATCACAAAGATTAAAAGACGTAATTGACTACATCACCGTTAGGTATAAATCATACCGAACCGTGAAAAAAAAGTCGTCGTCATCCCTATTTACGTCGAGTCAAGGGTTTATAGCACGACCTGCACGTGCACGACATAATTAACTATGCGCTTTGTCAAAGGCAATAATTGCACCATATTAATTGTATACTGCTATACTTTTTTTATCAAGTATACAGATCAAATTAGTATTCCGTTGCATTTCGCCGTCCTATCTCATCTCCAGCTTCCTTCCTCCGTCTGAGAGGCTGGATTACCGCGCAGCCTCCGTAATTAAGGATCAAAGAGTGGCTCTCAAAATAATTCACTTAGTATGTGATTTGAAGCGAGCAGCTTCAGTCTGGGGCGCTTACCTTTTCTTGAGACCTTGCTGCTAATCTTGTAAACGGTCTACGAAACAGCAACACCTTTTTTATAAACTTCAGTGTTGAGAGTGTTTAAAATATTTTTTAGTGCTAACAGGAGCTAAGTAATAAATTCAAAATGATATGCATCATATAATAAGTATTGGCAGTATTGTAAAAGCCTTAGCCATTTGGTTCTTAATTAAAATTATTTACATCGATATGCACTTTTTCGATGCAACCACTTTAAATTTTGACGATCGATCTTTTAAATATTTGTTCATTAATGTACATATAGTTAGGAATTTGCATTCGAGAATGATTCCAATATGAAACAATAGTGTAACTAGCGAACATAATAAAACAATAAAAGAAAACATACTTACTAGGTACCTACTTACTTAGTCGTTTTTCAAATGAAACTTAACGCACTTTCACAACATACATTCTTTGAGATATTAATAGGTTGTAATAATGGAAGACCCTTTACAAAATATATCGATTGTAATTCACTGTTACGTAAGCGTAATAGTAACCTTGTATAACTTGATTGATTCGCCAGTAATTATTGTATAATAGAGATGAGACATGTTGCCGATCGCCGTGAGCAATCGACGCAATTTGTAAACCTGATTTAAAACAGCGAAAGTGCAAATTATTCAATTGAATCATTTTGAACTTTATATCATCTTGAGAAAGTGGTTCATGTGAGAGCAGATAAAAAATATATGTATCTATATTTTCACTACACCTGACAGATACTACCCAATTTAAACCTACATCCTATCATCCCAATTTAAACCTATATCTCATCATACTTTATCAGTTGGATTAAGTTCTTACGTTCTTATACCTACTATATCTACCTATACAAACATTTAAATGGGGACTATCGTTTCATTGCTCGCCAGTTGGCGCCACTGTTGACTAAGGTCCAGAGGTATAACTGTCAAAGGCGACTTTCAAGATCTGCGCCGAAACAGATTTAAATCTTGAATCTCATTAAGTTTATTAATTATAAATGACTATGATCATATTGAGTAGATATGCCGCAATGTTGTGCAGTTCCGTTTTGTTCGGATTATTATTTTTTTGATCGAAAGCGTTCACATTCATCGCCAAATAATCCATATTTACGATAATTTCACGAAGGAGATCACTTTTCAACAGGTAAATTAAAGAAATTATGATTTAGATCACGAAGCCCGCCAAAACCAGTGAAAACTGAATGTTATTGGACCTCACGCGACACTAGCGCCTCTAGTGGCAGATTCACACGCGATAGCCCCCATTAAACGAAGCGGAAAACAAGCAATAAACTTAAATAAAAACTTCGACCAACCACCACAGCAGCCTATTTATGTCCCACTGCTGACCAAAACAGGTGCGGTGGACTCCTAAGCTGCAGGCCCTGACTACCGTCTTAAAACACAGGAGTTTATTTTCTCGCACAAGTGTGTGACACTATTTTTTCTCACCAGCGGGCGCTACTGACACCAACGCCACTAGCCACCCTAGCGGATTTTTTAACTCGCGGTGACCCTCTTATAAAAGAGACTTCTGTAACTTATCAAGACTAAGCACTGAACCGTCTGTTTGTCTGTTACAGGCGAACTGGTTCAAGGCGCAGCAGTATTGTCGGTTCCACGGCATGCACCTGGCGTCCATCGCCTCGCAGCAGGAGAATGACCAGCTAGAGAAATACGTCAAGGATTCAGGTACGTTTATTTAACATGATGCCATCCTGGCCGTTTTCGGCCACAGCGACAGCATAGACTGGATATTTTAGTGTTTTTTTTGTCAATCTAGAATGTTGGTGTGAGATGCGCTCTGGTGACTTGTGTACCCAATTTTATTAGAAAAGGTACGAGCGCACTTGGGGCAAGTCAGCACCCCACTGATATAATTATATGCGATTGGTGATGATAGGATAGGATAGGTATATCGGAGAGTTTCGGGTCACCACAAAGTGACTCTACCTTTCGGCTTCCCCTAGCCGTATAGGTACTTCCTGGAATACCCTATATTTTACATGTTCTGGTAACTGGTATATCGTTTTTAGGTTGTGAGTGTTAGACAAAGCATTCAGTGCCAGTCTCCCTAAATCTCACACAAAACAACCTAGCTCCTTGAAAAAGCAAAGTAATTTCGAGATTACTGTGATGAAGTGATGATTTTTTAATCACAATTTTATATTTATGTAAACGCTTTTTCGTCTACAACAACTTAGAAATATTCAAACTTAAATATTATTTTACAAAAGCAAGCTAATCCCTTTAAGGTATCTCTTCCAGCTAACCTTGTGATGAAAGAGAGGTTACACATAGAACTGAAAAGTTACAGCGATTGTACTTATACGTTGCAGGATACGGCCGGGAGCACTTCTGGACGTCAGGCACGGACTTGGCCGAGGAGGGCAACTTCTTTTGGATGGCGAACGGGAGGCCTCTGACCTTCGTCAATTGGAACGCTGGAGAGCCTAATAATTTCCGATACGAGAACGGCGAAGAAGAGAACTGCCTAGAACTGTGGAATAGAGACGACAAGGGCCTCAAATGGAACGACTCGCCGTGTTCCTTCGAAACGTTCTTCATCTGCGAAGTGCGGTCAGATTAAGGCTATTCCTGTCTTAGTAGGAGTAAAGAACGGTTTGAATTGTACATAGAACTGCAACTGACCTATTGTTAGTGAATGAGTAATAATAGTGATAAATTGATCCCTATTATGTAAGTATGTCATCGTAACGTCTCGTTACTTAGGAACAAATGCACTTTTAAAGTCTTAAGATTTTATTAAACAAAGTCTGACCTCTTTTCAGCCTGTAGACAACTATACTATATAGTAACAAAAAATATCTGATATTGTAAACATTGAGAATCGATTTTAATAGCATATTTCCAATGAGAACAGTTTATACTTAAATGATTTAGCATTTACAATTTTATTGAATTGAATTACTCAAAGCGCAATTGATGTATAATTACTATGTACAAAACAAAGATTTTTTAAGGTTAAGTTAAAAGAGATACTTCGGGTTGTATCAAACTAGAACATGCAAGTTACTATGTTACTTGGCAAAAGTTACCTTGTAACCGCTATATCTGAAGTTACCGCTGTTATGTAGAAGAACTTTTGAAAAGTTTTGAGAAGTTACCGACAGTTTCTAAAGGCGAGTCTTCATGAGAAATGGGAGCCAAGAGCGGATGGACTATATCACGTAGACCAACAGTAAGCAAAAAAATCAGTAAAGACATCATAGTTGAATAAAAGCAAAATACTTAGGTACAATTAATTCATCAAATAGGCACTTTTACACCTCAGTAAAATAGATGGTAATACTGTAAAGTTACTCAGATACATAATGACTCGACAAGTACCCTTTAAGCGTTAGAAACTCGATTAAAAACGAATTTACAGTTACTCCTTCCAAATACGATATAATTAATAAGGTACATCGCTGATAGAAAATATGACGGGAAAATGTGCTCATATTTTTGAGCCCCAAATTTTGCCGGTGAGTGTACATTTCGTATTATCAATGTATTCACAGTGTTGTTTCTAATGAAGTTGATTACGATTAATTCTATCTAGTATCTAATAGACAGATTAAGCTCCAAGCGGTAAAACGCCGGCGATTCAGTGTGTCAAACAACTTTTATCGCCGCACATTGCAGTTATTAGTTTCACAACATTGCGAATCCTACGGTGTATTTTCTCGTAAACAGACGACACAGATAGTCTAGGACATGCAGGCGTCTATTCGACTTGAAGTGATTCTATAGCGCACGGAAAAGGAATCTCCCTATTGCTTTTCCGATAAACCTGTTATTCGGGACGTTAAAAATGACTGCTAAGTGAGTCAGTAAATCTCAAAGCCCAAACGTCATTTGGCACATCACAGTCAGTATGGGTTACATGCTAGGACGGATAAAGTGCGCTTCTTGGAATTGTCTTGTACGAGTAATTTGCTTCTCTCTCGCAAAAAAATGGGATTCTACCCATTCTATTTGGGATATGGGAAATCCTATATCCCTATGTATGGAGTCGAATGAGGCTCCTGTTGTCAGTGCAGTGACGCAACACCGGCGCCGATTCCAAACCGGTGTCGCGTCCGGTTTTAACTCGTGTCCGGTTTATCTCTGTGCCGCTCTCGGACTATTTTCAATAGGAAATTAGAACCATACTTTTCAGTAATATAGAGCTAACTGGCTAACCTAAAATGTACGAATAATTTCATATTTACAAGTAGCAAGGATGCATTTTATAAATAAATAAATACTTCCGCACACGTCATTTATATAAAAAATTGGTTGTCTGTGAAGTCGGTTTACGGACGATAATTTTATACGTGATAACGCCACGTAACGCTACAACGCTACCATTGCGTCGTTTTTCGTGGGCGCAGCCGGCGTTCATTAATTTATAAAACGTTATCACGTCAAAAGGACTTGACATAAACATCTACATAATTAGTCTATAAACGCTAATTGCTATGATAACTGAGGGATTATTTAAAAAAACGATTGATTTGATATGAACCGAATTTGTTAGGTAATGCTTTATATTTAGGCGGAAAGTACGGTCAGTAGTAAAATACAAGGTAGTTTAGGGCTTGCTTATTTATTAATTTAGTATTTTGAGTTACAAACTCGAAAAAAACAACGATCACTGCCACATGATCCTCTGAGCTGTGGGTCTATTCCGAAGTTCAAAATTTAGTACATTACTGAAAAAGAAAATCGATTGGAAGTTGAAAATTGTGAAATTCGGAATGGACCTGTATCATTGGGACCTTGAGTCCATAGTCAAACTAGGATAGTGATAGGTAGTTACCACGGCAATAAATGTAAAGAATAGACATAAGAGAAATAAATGTTTAAAATACTATACTAAGTAATTTTATTGAACGAAGGTCAAATCCAATCCTTTTGGTACCATTTTTTTTATTAAATCCATCCTCTCTTCACGAGACGGTCTGGGCTAAAATCCACATATGGACCAGGCGCAGACTGGGAACTTCACAGCACTTGCATATGTAGGCAGGTTTTCTCACGATATTTTCCTTCACTGAAAAGCTCAGTAGATGTAAGTAAATTGAATGTTGCTCATGTGAGCTTGTCTGATATATATTCCAAAAATAAACAAGACTAAAACTGCGGGTGTTTCAAATTTTCAACGTCTTCAACCCAATAGAATCAGGCAGAAATTCGTCGCCCCCGGCGAGCTGTTACAGCAAATTTACACCTCGTCCGCGGGTGCATGAAATTTCTATGAGGCGCTCGAATTTTGTTGCCAGCCAGTGACCGAGCTCACTGGATGGCAGTGTTGCCAGATTACTTAATTTTTTTGTAACTTTATAAAATCCTCGCATCTTTTTAGTGTCTTTAAAATTACTTATCGAATTCTATTAAACCAGAAATGCATTTTCCTAAACTATTTTTTTTTCAGATGCATAAATGATAAATAAGCCAAATATTTCGTAAACGTATGAAGGTAGGTGTAAAAAATATAAAGGAACCAAAAATATACATAGGTAAGTATCATAGAAACATTTGTTAAGCGCACTGAGCAGACACCTCTCATACCCGCTTTTTCCTTTTTGCTTTGGGAAAACGCAATAAAGTAGCAAATAGCAATGTACTTACAGGCTACACCAATAATAAACACTTTTTCACCTTATAGCATTCGTGATAAGGTTCAAAAGGTTTAGTAGGTAGCCTATAAATATTTTTGGAGCAACCATCATTTCGTTGAAGCGGCGTCGATCCGCCGTAAGCCGTCTATTCCTAATACAAACTGTTGGACTTAGAGGCTTCGAAATATGGCAACCTTTTGATGCTGGTCAGTGGTTTCTGGATTTTTGCCTCTTTTACAAGGAAAGAAGTGTATATTTTGTTTTTTATAGTTTGTTTTTTATTTATTGACTGAAGGTGTCGAGAGTTACATAACATAGTACATGTACGAGCAAGCAACGTACATTCGGAGGAATCAGCAGTTTACGCGCGACCTCATTTCCAATTTCTAATAATTTTATTAATTGTCAAAACAGTTCGCAATGAGCCATCAAGAGCGCCGCGCGTACTCATTCAATCAGTCATTTCATTAGTAATTAATTTGTGACAATAAAGTTAATTATTCAATGATTATCAGTTTATCAATTTCATTGCTTCGGTCAACCCGAACATTGGTCCTTCGAACCTATCGTAGAGGTGGGACTAAACACGTGCCGGTTCGTGAACTCGATCTGTGTCACGGTTCCACGTCGCGAAAAACTGAACAGTGGTCAGTGTGCTGAGCCGTTGCTGTGCAATCAAGGCGCAGGAGCATCGGTTGGAAAGAGCGCTGATATCTCCCGAGGAATCAGGACCTCGGACAGCTTAGGCTCACCAAGTGCCGGAGCTGAGCAGCAAGGAGCAGGGAGTCTTTTCAAGTAAGATCTTTCCTTTTTTTGTTCACTCGCGATCAACATGTCTACGTTTGACGATCTTCTTGCTAACCAGCAGCAAACACTGAGTGGTATAGAGCAGGTCTGGACTAATTTCAACAAGGATGGTCCAGACAGAAAAACCCTGGAGTATTTGCAACGTCGTCTAGACACCTTAGAGAAGTACTGGGCGGAATTTCAGAATAACCATTTCAGGATGACAGAAGTAGGCGGGGAGTCGCATACTTATTTTTCAAATAATGAATATCAACGAGCGAGAGAGAGGTATGATTACATTCGATCGCATATTCAGAGTCTGTTGGCACCGGAAAGACCAAAGACACCGATATCAATAATCAAGCCACCAACTTTTGGAGGAAAATCAAGCGAACCCCAATTACCAGGACCTTCATCAAAATCGATGGGGTCCGTTAGCAAGACTGACGAAAATCTTAGGAAGCAACAGAGCAACTTTCGAGCATTTCATCGCACCATTTCAAATATAGAAATCGATTCAATTTCGGAACAATGGGAGTTCGACGATATTCTACGAACGCTCCAGGCGCGCTGGAACGCTATTGACGCCCTGCACTGGGATCTTGACAGTGAGTTAGATGGGCGCAACAAGGAGTATGAAGGCACTTTCTCCGTGTACGAGAAAAAATATGCCGATATCAAGAAGGCTTTGAACAGGAAAATGTCGTCAGTAGCTCATATGGAAAAGTATACCCCGAAAATGGAAATACCCATCTTCCATGGGAATTATAACAGCTGGACCTCTTTCAAGGATTTGTTCACGGAGATAATTCACAACAATCCTACCATGTCACCCGCTCAGAAGATGCAATACCTGAAATCAAAGGTAAAGGGAGAGGCTGAACGTTTAATCCAGCACTTACATGTTAGCTCGGACAACTACAATGTTTGCTGGGATATTTTAAATCAGAGATTCAATAACAAAAAGCTTCTGTTCACATCGCATATCAATATAATTTTGAACTTGCCTGTCATGCAACAGCAATCTCTTAACCATATCAAGAGGATACATGATACAGCTTTAGAGTGTCTTAACGCCATCAAAAATTTGGGTATTGATATTAGCACGTGGGACCCTCTTATCGTGCACCTACTAGCACAAAAAATGGATGCCGATTCATACGCAGATTATATCGCATCAGTAAAGCAACCAAGAGAATTGCCGGTATTGGCTGAGTTTATGAACTTTCTGGAAACTAAATTTACAACTTTAGAGTCTTCGCGTAGGAAGCAGGATAATCAAGCACAAAAACCTCAATCTGTGGCACCAGTACACCACAATAATATTAAACAAAAATCGGGATTCTATAAAAGTTCATTCACCTCTAGCGCGAAAATGAACCCTAAAGATAAAGTGATAACAACTAAATACAGGTGTTCATTTTGTAAAGATAATGATCATGGCATATATTTCTGTAGAAAATTCTTGGACTTGCCATCTTCTAACAAGTATAAGATGGTGGAGGCCCTAGAACTTTGTAAAAATTGCCTAAACAAACATCAAGGAAAACCGTGTTTATCAGAAAGGCGTTGTCGCGACTGTAATAAGGAGCATAATAGCTTATTACACGCGGCATTTGAACAAGTAGATCAGGCCGCGTCGACGTCAGCGGGGACGCGCACGAGCGCGGGGAGCGCAGCCAGCAGGAGTGCTGACTCTAATACTTTGATGAAAAGTAGTTCACACGTGTCGCTACCAAATGACGAAAGCGAAGTACTGTTGCCTACTGCTATTATCAAGATACAAGCAGCAGATGGCTCGTTTAAAACTATGCGCGCTCTACTAGACCAGGGCTCGCAGACATCCTTGATCACCGAACATGCAGCTCAAGTGCTGAAACTAATAAGAAAAAGATGCAAGGGTGTCATATCAGGTGTAGGAGATAAAGAAAGTAGCTGCAAAGGGATGATTCAAATCAAGTGTTCATCAATTGTTAACGACTTTACTTTCGAAACTAACGCTATCATCATGAAAAGCCTCATTAAGAATTTACCTAGCACCACCTTTGCCAAGCCCAGTTGGAGTTATTTAGATAACATAAATCTGGCCGATTCAGAATACTACATCAGTCGTCCCGTAGATCTTCTGCTGGGCGCAGACGTATACTCCACCTTGTTGCTAGATGGTATATGTAGAGTAGATGAGGCATTACCCATCGCCCAACAGACCAAGCTAGGTTGGATACTGAGCGGTCATACGAAAACGTTTCAATGTAACGTAGTATTGCACAACTTGGAGGAAATAGAAAGATTTTGGCAAGTAGAGGAAATCTCGGAGCCATCGGATATGTCATCCGAAGATCAGAAATGCATAGAATATTACAAGGACACTACAGTCCGGAAAGAAGATGGCCACTATGAAGTCAGAGTGCCATTTAAACCAAATTACCAGGAGGATTTGGGACTTTCACGAAATAAAGCGTTAGCGCAGTTTTACCATTTAGAGCATAAATTAAACAAACAAGAAAATATATCAAGAGATTACAAAGTATTTATTAATGAATACCTAACGCTCGGACACATGATACTTGAAGGCAATGACCGTAACAAGAGACTTGAGTGTTATTTACCTAATCACTGTGTCACGCGACAAGAGTCTACGACTACAAAATTACGAGTCGTGTTTAATGCGTCAGCGAAGACTTCAAGCGGCCTTAGTTTAAATGACGTAATGTGCCGAGGCCCTAATTTACAACAGGACCTACAATGTCTTGTTATTAAATGGAGACAATTCAAGTTTGCCTTTACAGCGGACATTGAGAAGATGTTCCGCCAAATATGGCTCCATGAAGAAGATCAGATGTTACACAAAATAATATGGCGAGATAACCCATCGGAAAAATTGCAAGTTTTTCAACTGACCACGGTGACCTATGGTACGAAAGCTGCTCCTTTTCTTGCGATGATGACTCTCAAGCAGCTCGCTGAGGATGAGCGTGCGAACTATCAAGACAGTTCCGCGGCGGAGGTCCTAGAACAGTCATTCTACATGGACGACCTCATTCATGGAGCTCATTCAGCAGGAGCAGCACAACAATTAAAACATGATTTGGTTAACCTTCTCAAGTCTGGAGGATTCAATCTAAGGAAGTGGAAGTCTAACCTGCCCGAGCTACTCGACGAAAAAGAAAATGGCCAAGATATTTTCGACTTCAAGCAAGCGGAGTCATCTTCGGGAAAGACATTAGGGCTCTAAGGTGGAATCCACAAAAAGATTGCTTCACGTTCAAATCCCAAATGGAGGTAACATTACAAAAGGCTACCAAGAGAGCTTTACTAAGTGAGATATCAAAACTATTCGACCCCTTAGGTTGGATCGTTCCTGTAACAAGCAAGCTCAAGATACTATTCCAAGATGTATGGAGAGCCAACATTGACTGGGATGAGAACGTACCGCAAGACTTACACCAGCAGTGGACCAAGATCACTGCGGATATTCAATCAATCGAAGAATGTCACGTACCAAGGTGGCTGGGAATCGAAGAAGGAGATAATATCGAACTACACGGGTTCTGCGACGCTAGCACAAAGTGTTACGCTTGTGTAGTATACTGCAAGATCAAAAAGAAAGATTCAGAATCCATCATACTGGTGGCAGGGAAAGCAAAGCTCGTACCTCTAAACAAGATAATAAGCCTCCCTCGACTGGAGCTTTGCAGTGCTACCCTACTAGCCAAATTGATGTCCAAAATAAAGCAATGTCTTGCCAGTTATAATCTAACAGTCTATGGCTGGTCAGATTCCATGGCTGCGCTGGGATGGCTACATGGAGAAGCAGAAAGATGGAAACCATTCGTGGCCAATCGGGTCAGGCAGATCACGAAAGAGATTCCACCACAAAGCTGGCGTTATGTAAAGTCCAAAGAAAACCCAGCTGATTGCGCCAGCAGAGGCCTCACTGCATCAGAACTTAAGAATCACGATCTCTGGTGGCATGGACCTACTTGGTTACCGACGTATGAAGCCACTAACATGGAACCAATATACTCTACTGACCAAGAACAGAAGAAGAAAACCGTGTGCACCACCCAGGTATCAAGTACAAATGGCGTGGTAAATACATTATTAACCAGAACAAGTTCTTTGATAAAAGTCATAAACATAATAGCATGGGTGCTACGATTCATTCACAAGGGTAAATATCAAGACTACCTTTCCGTGAAGGAGCGGCGTAGAGCAAGAACCGTTATTATCAAGCAAGTTCAGCAAGAAGAGTTTCATGAAGAAATAAACTGTTTAAAGGCAAATAAAATGGTTAAGAGCAATAGCAAATTAAATCAGTTGTTACCTATACTTGACGAAGACGGAGTAATGCGAGTCGGAGGTAGATTACGCTACGCTAATATTGATCTAGAAACCAAGCATCCTGCTATCATCCCAAAGAATACCAGATTAGGTGACCTCATAATAGATGAGGCCCATGTGTGCACATATCATGGAGGAGCACGCTTAACAACTGCCTTCACAAGGCGGCAGTATTGGATCATTGGAGGTATCAAAACGACCAAGAAACGTCTCCGTCACTGTGTAACATGTAGAAAACAGAATCCAGAACAACAATACCAGTTAATGGGTGACTTACCAGCTGCTCGAGTAAATCAGTCACGTCCCTTCTATCACACAGGAGTGGACTACACAGGTCACGTGCTCATCAAAGCCAACAAGGGCCGTGGTATCAAGACCACGAAAGGGTACGTAGCGGTCTTCGTCTGCATGGCCACGAAGGCCGTCCACCTTGAACTCGTATCAGACTTAACGTCATCCGCCTTCTTGGCGGCACTACGCAGGATGGCTGCAAGAAGAGGCGTGCCCGGCCATATCTACAGCGATCAAGGTAGAAACTTTATTGGTGCCGACCGCATACTGCAGCAAGAATATGAAGAACTCGACAAAATAATCAACACGGAATTCTTATCCGAAGTAGCAAGCATGAGTATAGAATGGCATTTTAATGCGCCGGCCTGGCCTTCAGCAGGCGGGCTCTGGGAAAGTTCAGTCAAGAGTCTAAAACATCACCTGAAAAGAGTGATAGGTGAACAGAAGCTGACTTTCGAAGAATTCAGCACTCTTCTTTCTCAGCTTGAAGGCTGCTTAAACTCAAGACCCCTTGTCGCGCTGACAGAAGATGCAAGTGATGTAGATGTAATCACACCATCTCACTTTTTAGCAAGCGGTCCAGCACTAAATATACTGGAAACAGAGACAGATATGCGGACAAGGTGGTATCAGACCCAAAAGATATTTCAAGACATCTGGGGTAGATGGCAAAATGAATACCTTACACAACTATCCGTACGAGGAAAATGGCAAAAGCCACAGCCTAATATCAAAGAAAACGACATCGTTGTTATCAGAGATGAAAACCTACCCCCGGGAAAGTGGGCCCTAGGTCGAGTTGTGCAACTACATCCAGGAAACGACGGCTATGTCAGGGTCGTCACGCTTAAAACCAAAAATGGACTTATACAACGCCCTATTGTCAAGCTATCCATTTTACCCGTGAACAAGGATAACGAAGAGGTAAAAGAAACTTCGAAACAGGAGGATAGAAAGTCCACGACATCTAATCGAAAAAGGAAAGCTTATTGCCTAGCGACTTTGGCAACACGGTTGTTATTATTCTTCATGACAATAATCCCAACCGTCGAAGGCTCCTATCGCATGACGCCTCTTGAAAACAACAGCTTACACTTCGACAGCATCACTAATATGCATGTCATAAGAGACGAATGGCGCCTGGTAGTATACTACGACACACTTCCGTATCAAGAAGGAAATACCACTCTCAATAAGTATATAAACTATTTAGATGGATTATGTAATAGAATAAATGCTAAATCACACTGTAACGAGATAATGTTACAACTTCGGCACGAGTGTAATGAACTCCGATACTACGACAACATATTATTACAAAAGAAACATAATCTGCGCACGCGCCGTCGGCGCCGCGGGCTAATCAACGGTGTTGGTTACATTGCTAATAGTTTGTTCGGAGTCCTTGATGCCCATTTCGCAGAACAGTATAAGCAAGATATCGATTTAATCAAGACCAACCAGAGACACCTCGCTACCCTGTGGAGAAATCAGACGTCCATAGTGGAAGCCGAATTTAACGTTTTGAAGCGAACCGAAATCATTATGGATAGGCATCACAAAATGATAAACAGCAGAATGAACGAAGTAGAGCATGCTATCAACCAAGTTAACTCTGCGCTACAAAATGTTACACTAGAAAATGAATTTATCAGTACAGCCATGATGGCAAACAATCTGCTACTCAGTCTCAAAAACGTACAACAAACGTTACTGGATACCGTTACTAACATTTATAACGGAAAATTCAACTTCCACCTGTTAACTCCTGATCAGTTAAAACAAGAACTGAATGTTATCTCAGGACTCATCCCGAGAGACTTGACGCTTCCAATCGACAACTACGATCTTTCCAAAATGTACAACCTGCTACAAGTGAGAGCTCGAGTTACAGAAGGATATGTAATATTTGAGATCAAAATCCCTCTCATAGCAAGAGATCGGCTTGAAATTTCTAAAATCATTCCTGTACCTTATAAAGTGGATGACGTAAACGAAAACGTCATAGTGCCTATCTCTGAATATGCAGGCATTAACGTTAACAAAGACGCGTTCATACCTCTCACAGTAAACGACCTAAACTCTTGCACAAGAAGAGATGAAAATACCGTTCTATGTCATCTGAAAATGCCCATTTATCAAATCAAAGATGATCGCAGTTTTTGTGAAAAACTACCTAATTCAAGAAGGTGCAAAATAATAACAAGTGCGTGTCATAACAGATGGATAGAATTAAATAAATTTAATATATATTTTTACTTTTGCTGTCAGCAATGTCAGCTAAAACTGTTATGCAACGATCAAGTTACATCGGTGCAAATGACCCGCGCGGGCTTACTCAGCGTAGAACAAGGATGCACTATTAAGACAGCTGATTTCTTTGTGTACTCCCATAGACGTGAAATAAGCAACCTGAGCATAAGCTCTCAGATACTAGCTCCAGAGATTTCTGCAATAAATCAGATATATAATTTCTCGATTCCTGAACATTTCATGCCCGATAAAACTGAAAGTAATCAAAATATGCTCGAACTGAGTAAAATTCAGAAACACTTGGAAATCCTGCAGAAGACGGAACCTATCTCAGAAGGTGTATCTTCGCATGATGTCCACCATTACGTGGCCATATATATCCTCGTCGGGGCAGCGGCGGCGGGCGCCGCCGTGCTCGCGTGGAAGCGATGCAGGCACAGCGCCGCAGCAGCAGCAGAGGCGCCGGTAGCCCCGCTACCGGCCGCTCGCTCTCTATCCAACATACCGTGCAGTGTAGTGAATAGTGATAGTGCGCGTGTGTTACGGGAAAACAGGAGCACCTCGCCGGTGCTCCGCTCGATATTTTAGTGTTTTAGTTAAAATATTAGAGACGCTAAGTACTTAAAGTTTAAACAATCAATTTAATATTGTTAATCATCTTGTAAATCAGTGCTAACAAGAACATTTATCACCTTTTAGATAAGGTAAAAATTGTCCCTCACCTTGTTAGCTTTAATACAAATCACTCACTCATCAAATACTAACCCCATCTTTCTCCCTCGGGAATATGTACGAGCAAGCAACGTACATTCGGAGGAATCAGCAGTTTACGCGCGACCTCATTTCCAATTTCTAATAATTTTATTAATTGTCAAAACAGTTCGCAATGAGCCATCAAGAGCGCCGCGCGTACTCATTCAATCAGTCATTTCATTAGTAATTAATTTGTGACAATAAAGTTAATTATTCAATGATTATCAGTTTATCAATTTCATTGCTTCGGTCAATCCGAACAGTACACCTTTTAAGCTTACGGACTTACGGAAAGCTTTTCCTGCATCCGAACTTTGTTCAGTATGACATAAATAACATCCGTATATAACGCCCTAAAACGGTAAAACAACGAAGAATATTTTTCACAGGAACTATCGAATTTTTATTTAAAAGTGCCGTCATCATTAAATCCCGACGTGAAGCGCACTTCATCAATTCCCGCCCTAGCGAGCAATTACATAAACTCCCGTTCGTTAAAAATCCCATCACAGACGCGTAATTTCTCCCATCTCGCAGTGGACCCCTCATTTCCTTCCTCACTGTAGATATACGAGTACATACCTAGGAAGACTTTCCATTTATAGTTTTTGTGAAATAAAATGAAGATAATGCACTTTTTTATTTATTTATTTATTGGAAACCGCAAACCTACTTGTATGCAGTTTGGGATTTATTAACTGCTTTTGTTTTGTTTTGTTTGCTAAACATGACAGGACAGATAACAAAAAAAACGAATAAAACTGACCAAAGTGTAGCACGTGCCTGTTATAGTTTTACAACCCTACTTTAAGATAGGTAATTCAAGGATGTGTGTGAAGTCCCCAATCCGCGTTGGGCCCGCGTGGAGACTATAGCCCAAACCCCCTCGTGATGAGCGGAGGCCTGTGCCCAGCAGCAGCAGCGGCCATAATAGGCTGTTGTGGTGGTGTTTGAAGATAACAATTAAACAATAGGTGTCGGAGATGGTCGGTTTAAAGTGCATTTTCGTTAAC
The DNA here is from genome assembly GCA_963971205.1 of Aethes cnicana. Taxonomy (NCBI): domain Eukaryota; kingdom Metazoa; phylum Arthropoda; class Insecta; order Lepidoptera; family Tortricidae; genus Aethes; species Aethes cnicana. The sequence goes on from OZ020285.1 coordinate 4,381,372, forward strand.
TTATCTCGGATGAATATTATTAGATTTATAATAGATATTTTCCCCTGCGGACTTTTTTCGAAGACATCGATGTGCAGGATTTTTTTCTTGTCAAGTCTTCTAGCACCCTCTATCAGCTGTGATAATAGGTACATAGCCCATAGTAGCCCAAATTTAACCCTCTCGATATGAGAGGAGGCCTGTGCAAGGGCGGATCCAGCTTTTGACTCAGGGGGGGGGGGGGGGTCACGTCATACAACCCTCAGGGGTTAAAAATACATAATAGCAGTAGACCTAATCCTGCCGAGGGGGGGGGGTCATACAGGGCCCAACAGTGGGACGTAAAGGCTATTGTGGTGGTTAATAGGTACATATATAATTACCTAGTCCATTATTAGGTAAGTAAAACATAATGAGTAGGTACTAAGGTAAGTACTCTTATCAATTTAGTCGCATAAAATCGATTTTAAGAATAAATCATCAGAAAATATATATTTTTATAAATCTGGAAGTTTGTGTGTTTGGATTTTTGTTACACATACACAACACACAACTTAAATCGATTGATAACTTAAATCCAGATAATAAACAGTTTATTATCTGGCTTTAAATATATATGCTAAGTACTTATTATCTCCGAAATACTTATCTCAGAAAAAGATATTAAAGGTACTCCGGAAAAGGGGTGGGTGGAGGAAAATGCATTTATTCCCCGCAGACAAAATAAGTAATAACATATGGACGAACAGTAAGTAGTGCCTAACAGAATATGTCAAAATATATGGAGCAAATTGACATTACAAAATACGTTCCAATATGCTAATAACGCCTCTTTATAACGAAGGCCAAACGGGTGCCCGAGCAGTTCGGGCACCCGTTTTGACAGGGCCATTTAGTGAATCCTTACTTATAATAAATCAATGATATTCCCTGTATCTCGCGTCTCTATCGTCAGCAGTTCGAAATGGACAGCTGCTTATAGAACGACACAACTTAGAAGGCGCGCGGCGAAGCACTTAGCCGTTGACGTAGAGTCTATTATAGCTTAATCTACGCGCCTTCTAAGTTGTGTAAACCTGTAATAATAGTATGCAGTTGTGGAGAATTTACCGCCGATTTATTCCTCGACTGAATAAAACATGGCCTCGACAAATAGCTTATAAACAGCCGCCCCACTCGAGACATAATTTCCACTTGTTACTTTTATTCTTGTGCCTTTTCACGGGAACGTTGGCATGGCATTAGAATTAGGTATGATGTTTTGCTAGCAAAGGGCACTAGGCTCAGTGGCGTGGCGTAGCTAGATATAAGGTATAGTATACATATTTCATATACTATAAGGTATAGGTAGTATTATTATGTCTAGTAGGCATCAAAAGCTGCTGCACCGCACATAGAAGACGAAACAGGGGGTTTTAGACACTTTGCGAAACGGTTCAGAAAGTATGAAAAAGTGGGAAATATAGGTAGGTATATTAACAACGAGCAGTTCGTTTATACCTACAGGTGAGGTACAAAGTGCTATCATGGAGAGTTCACATATAACCGAAAATAGTCAAAAGGCTACTTTATTCATAATCTACCTAACATATAAGGACACTACAGACAACATTCACAGCTCACTTTTAGATAAAAAGTACAATAAGTCTCCAGGGGTAAGTCACGTAACCCGGCGTGGGGTAAATGCACCGTTTGGGCGACAAAGGAAGCCAGCGGGCCACCGGCCGTAGATAAAAATGATAAACGACTGCAGAAGAAACGGGTAGTTTATTTCTACATGAAATGGTAAAGTCGGTTTTTATCACTACCAAAAAGTACGAATTGTGAAATTACATTAGGTAGGTGTTTATTTGACTGAAAGGATGGGGGGAGGTCTATATTAGGCTCCTACCCTAGTAAATTTATTTGACTTGATTAGAAGAATATATATCTAATAATTTATCGTTTAGGCCTTCGAGGGCACTAAAAAACATATCTTACTTGATTTTCAGTCCTTCCCATACCACTAACCCGGGACTCTTAAACCTAGCGACATACGAGAAATGTGCTTGAAAATTATTCTATTTAAAAAAAATCCAATTAAACTCAATTATACTGAATTGGTGAATGAATGACGATGTCTTTGCTCAGAAGTGGATGTAGGTATATGGGCGTAGGCTGATTATTATATTCTGAGTTAGAAGCTGGTCACCATCCTTCTCTCGATCATTTCGAGAGGGTAGTTACCAAGTTAGGTTAGGTTAGTAGTATAAGTAGGTATCACGACGAATTGACGACTATTCTACAATTCGGTTCTGCTAAACCATTTCATACTAACTCCATAAATCTACCTCTACCAAACCGATCTAGAAAAGCAGGCCACCATTAGTACAGTCGATCACAAACAACGATACCCTCCCTAATTCGTATACCATTAAGGTTGAGTTCACCGGTGTAATACCTGGAACTCGACCTAAAAACAAGAACAAAGCGGTAGGTGTCGCTTGCGCACTCGGGGGTGCATTTAGCTCTCGAGAAGGACTATTCCCAACTCCATCTATAGTCAGAAATAAACAAGAAATTTCCTCGGTGGAAAATAAGGCACCGGGGAAAATAAGTAGGTATTATTATTGGGAAACAAACTAAGATCTTGTGCTTACAACAGGGAAAAGTAATAGGGAAGACGGCTGGATTGGTCCAGTTGGTAGTGACCCTGCCTTCTGTTCCGATGGTCGCGGCTCGGGACAAACTTTGTGTGATGAGCACGAATGTTTGTACTCGAGTCATGGATGTTTAGTATTTATATATGTATGTATTTGTCTATATAAGTATTTATATCGTTGTCTAGTACCCATAATACAAGCGTCGCTTAGTTTGGGGCTATGTCAATACGTGTGAAATGTCCCAAGATGTTATTATTATTATAAGAGTACCCAATAAAAAATTACTCAGCATATTTTTTGGAAATTCATCCGATTAGGTGGAGTAAATGAACCTATCGCGAAGATGTCGATCTAAATATGTCGTTAGATGTTAGGTTGTACGTGAGCCAAAGCAAAATTACAAAAATATGTAACAAAGATAGCGATTATTCAGGGGCTTTGTTTTTAGGGTTATACTCAACACAATCTTCTCCAATTCAAAAATTATCTGCTCTCCTTTTCTCCTCTCACTCTCATAACGTCTCTAGTCCCGTGACATCTCTATAGAAATAGAAATAGAAAATCTTGAAAAGTGTGAGCTTATTTGGTTGGTAAATTAGCTTCACATGTTTTTATCTGAGTGGATTTTACCTTCGACCTACCGCCTCTCATGCAGAGGGTCGGGGGTTCAACGCCGGCTCGCGCCTCTAAGTTTACTTATGTGCGAAATTCAATTTGAATTTACCACTGGGAAGGAAAACATCGTGAGGAAACCTGTACGCATCTGCAAAGCAATTCAAAGATGTGTGTGGAGTTCCCAATCCGCATTGGGCCCGCGTGGGGACTATAGCCCAAACCCTCTCGTGATGAGAGGAGGTCTGTACCCAGCAGTGGGACGCAAATAGGCTGTAGTAGTAGTAGTATTATTATGAATATACATCAGATGTTTCATGTTATCTTAGTCTATTCTATGGTGATACAGTAGGTACATTCACCCTGTCAGGGTATTGCAATATTTAACTTATGACCAGAGATCGGACAAATTTGCGTCAGTGCTCGCAATAATGTGGACATGACTCCAAAATTAATCAAATATGTAATCATTTAATTAATTTCTTACTTGACTTAAATTTTAATTCCTAGTCAATAAATACAAAAGTTTGTTAAAGTATAGATTTATTAAAGAAAATAATGAGTATTTTTTCCAGTCAGTCTAATTCTTTTTACATCAAAAATAAAAATCAGGTCCAAATAGGCACTTGCCAAGCTTTAATTAATTGATTAACGTTCGATTAATTTTGGAGTCATGTCCACATTATTGCGAGCAATGACGCAAATTTGTCCGATCTCGGCTTATGACTAACTTATATTATTTTGTTTATTTACACAGTGATAATTTAGTACCTTGGTTTCGGGTAAAAGCAACTATAGAATCCTATTAAGGTGAAAGCGGAACATTCCTCTTGTATCGCTACCGATGACGTCGTCGATTGATATATGACGGTCGCGTTTGCAATGACCCCTTACACGCCACGCCACACGAAGCCGACACCTTTAATGGAGTCGTGTAAGTGTTTAATGGAGCCATACCTGATGCAAAATAAGCATGTGTTTTTGTAGAATAATTGTGATATTTTTAATTACAGTTGGGATCTTCGTATTCTACATTAAAGTTTCACATGTTCATACCATATACGACAATTTTTGTGAGTAGGTAGTACATATACATAAGTACATGCACTTGTAAACTACTACTACTACTACTACTACAGCGTATTTGCGTCCCACTGCTGGGCACAGGCCTCCTCTAATCACGAGAGGGTTTGGGCTATAGTCCCCACGCGGGCCCAGTGCGGATTGGGGACTTCACACACATCTTTGAATTACTTCGCAGATGCATGCAGGTTTCCTCACGATGTTTTCCTTCACCGAAAAGCTCTGTGGTAAATTTAAATTGAATTTCGCACATAAGTAAACTTAGAGGTGCGAGCCGGAATCGAACCCCCGACCCTCTGCATGAGAGGCGGTAGGTCGAACCACTAGGCCACCACGGCTTCACTTGTAAAGCCAGTGACAAAAACTAGCACTTTCGCCTAAATGCCGGTTTTATATACTCGTAAGTTTCCCGTACAAACATCGTTTGTCAGATTTTGTTTAAAATATGAAATTTTTTACCATACTGACCAGTATCAAAACTTCAAAATTACGTTCTAAATTGTATTTGTAAACTAAACAAAAGACGTCTCATGCCATTCAAATTGGATTTACATTTGCTACGGACTTTGTATTATTTTTAAAATAATGTAGAATAAAAATAGCATAGCAACAGATTATGCATTTGGCTGAACAAAATCCCAATGAGCTTTCCTGTCGAGTCACGAAGAAGCCGGCCAAAATGCTTCCTGAGCTTATCTTGCTTTATGACGGGGCAGATTTAAAAATACCACTTAAGTGTAATACGGAAAATTCAAGTAGGTAGGCAAGTACCTACATATCTGATAATGCCCGACATTGCGACAGATTATGAAAGATTGTCTTTTTTTACAGACCATAAAATTGCAGACAGAGCCGCGGCCCGCATGTCGGTGAATTTACCTTCCGATCTTTGCGAGCTGCCTTACAAGTTGCCAAGGCAACTTGCATATACTTGTATATTATGTTATGACAAATGTTTTTGTAATTTGCTCAACTTTAACTACGCTGTAAACTTAAACTTAGAAGATAAAGTTTGTGCAAGTTTTTTTCTTACGAAACGTTCACTAATATGTATTATCGGAATTGGGCATTACATTGCCAAAGTACTTTTAGTAGGTACCTTCTACGTTTTCTGAAAACCTTCATTTTCTAATTTGAAGGCCTGCCAAGAACTTAAGCTGGGCGTGAGATTTGGTTCTACCAACGGTTTCTTTTTTAGCATCGCGCTTGCCAGTACCAATGTATTCTGGAACGTTCCAGTTCCCCAAAGTAAAACATAAGTATCCAGCATAACACCCGGTGGGGGTAACAGCTTGGAATCTTCTATCGAATCTGGACTTACTGGTATGCCAACAAGGTTTAATTTTGCAGGATTTTAAGGTTAGTTTTTTCTTGTAATGTAGGAACGTCCCTGCGCTGGTAAATATTCATTCGCAGGCTGTTTATGTACGGGCGTGCTCAAGCGCAGTGAAACAGACACAGTAGGTGCACTCGGAGTATCTGCTCTGCTCGTAAACAATAATACTTTACAGAAGTGTTTACAGACCAAGGGTGGTGAATTCGTAAATGTCCCAGATCGCAGGTTTCTGTGGCCCGAACCGAAGGTGAGGGCCATAAATATGCGATCTGGGGCTTTACGAATTACCGCCCGTGGTTTGTCAAAAGTTTTACGTCTTGCCTTGGCCAAGAAGTGAGATTTTCTCTCCGCGTATCGGGCAGAAAATCCCACTTTATGGCCAAGGGTGATGTAAAAGTATGAAACGTATACTTTTGCATACTTACTTTTACTTTTGTATACTTTTGTTTAGCGCCTGAATTGTTTTCGAGAAGCCAATGATGTTAGAAAAAGTAAGTGAGCGATTTCTCTTTTTCGGTACATGGGACGGACTGTCATAAATCACCACCTGTCTGAGCAATATACTGTTGAAGTTTGAGCAAAAATTATATTTTTTTTAAACCTTGTTCCATTGGAAATCTAACTCATAAGCTTCAAAAGTGGTATAATTTCAGACATTTCGCTTTCCACTGTACCTCCACACAAAGTCCCGTCTACTTTAGAATCTCTCTCTCTTCATGTAGGTACTATAGGAATATTCACAATATCCGGTATGAACATAGATGACAATTTCTTATAGTAGGAATTTGATGTATTGGGTAGAAAACGTTATGACGATATATGAGGCCAAGATGCGTGCACTGAATCCGATGGTGTAGGTCATTTTTATTGCTCGAAATTAAACAAGTTATGAGCTGTTAAAGAAAATAAAAGTATGACGAAGTTTCGGTAACAACATCAATTAGATACTGGTACTTACTTTCTTTTACCATGCCGAAAAAAAAAGAAACAAAAAAATTGTTTGTAAATTCGGTTTACGGATGACAATTGTATACGTGATAACGTCACGTAACGCTCCAACGCTACGTAATGCTACAACGCTACTCTATTGTATCATGTTTTTCGTGGGCGCAACACGTGTTTTGCTTGACGCTATAAGTATATTATAATACCTACCTACACAAGGACTGCCAGTTGGGTCCGTCCGTACTTACGAAAGTTTTTGGGTACTGTTTTGTAATGACTAATCCTACTGTAGTATGTCTCATCTGTAGTATGCCTATTCACTGTAGGGTCTAGGACTAGGAGAAAAATATTAAAGTGCAAAGCCTAATTGTCTTGCAAAGAAACATGTCTCAGTAGCATCCGATCGCATGCACAGGCACGTAAATTTTAAAAGGATATCTTATAATCTTAATAATATTATAAAGCTAAAAGTTTGTGCGTTTGGATGTTTGTTACACAAGCACTCAAGGCTCGATCAATTTGCATGAAATTTTGCATACAGATCAGTTTCAGATTATGGATTAAAACATAGGCTATCTATTACACCGGAAAATACCGTAAAAATCCCGGAAAAGGACTTTGGATAGAAATCCAGTCCAGTCCCAGAAATCTAGGAAATCCTTAATCCCGCAAATTCCGCAATCCCGGAAATCTCAAAAACTCCGAGCAATTCCTGGAAAAGGTTTCAAATTAAGTATCCTGGCAAAAAGGCATTGAAAATTTAGTGTTAAATTATCTGCAGACGAAGTCGCAGGTAAAAGCTCGTTGCTATCTATGGCTTTTCCACAATATCCACCATACCATTAGTTTTAGAGCAACTTATTATTTCTAGGTCTAGTAATTCTACTTTCTAGGTTTATTTTTATGTTCGCTACTATAAGTCTTATATTTTAGAGAAGATTTAGCTAATTCCTTATTTTTTTTGTTATTAGTACCTAAGTTAAACTGCAAATTTAATCAACATCTTTAGAGCCGATTTAAAGGTCATGAGGACAAAGTAGGACAAATACATACCTACCTACTACCAGCTTCTGTCTACGACCTACGACTTCGCCCGCGTGAAGTTCGTGTTCCCGCTAAGCTATGCGTTTTTCCGGGATAAAAAGTAGCCTATTTTTTATTCTTCTTGGGATCGGGGTTCTGTCTGACTATATCCATACCAAATTTCATCTCAATTGGTCCAGCGGCTTAAGCGTGAAGAGGTAACAGTCAGAGTTACTTTTGGATTTATGATATCGCATTCACTGCCACCAACGTATATATGCGTTTTGCTGACTTTCCCGCAGTGCCTCGAACGCACATGTGCGTTGCAACGTTCCCTTAATGACAGATGTGGCACCTGGCGATAGTTCGTAAAAAGAAGTGGCAGTGAATGCGTTAAGCAGTATGGCTTTCCACTGCAGTTTTATTTTTTCAAATTTAAAAAGATCAATAATTTATACCATTCATACAATGACGCAGTCATTAAGCCCACTTGCTCTTTTTATTTTCTTCAAAATAAAGACGTTCGGTTCGGGTGAAGTTTGAGGCAGTTATGACGTCATTCAAGCCGACGTCCTGCCGATGCGATGACGTCATCGTATCTATGCTGCGGAGGTTAAGTGGCTTGGAAATAATGTGATTTCCTGCTAATTACACTCTAGTTAGCAAGCTAGTGCATTAGATTTGCTGTAGATATCTATCTTCCGATCTCGGGCACTGCTCACCCGTGGTATGTACCTACTATACCACCGGTGGTCTCACTGGTAGTAAGGGATGACGACAACTTTTTTTTCCTTAGTCTATCAGGAAGATTATTGAAAAGTATTGGACACGTATTTTTTTCTTTTTTCACGTATTCAAACTTATACGGAGATATATCGAGTAGAAATGTCGCGTGACGTCACGGTTAGGTACAGTCAGCAGCAAAAGTAGATAAGCTGTCCAGGTGTTCAAAATGGCCTACACACGCCCTTAAGGTCTTAAGAATAAGGTCGTGTGTAGGTAATTTTTAACACCTGGACAGCTTATCTACTTCTGCTGCTGACTGTACGATTTATACCTAACGGTGACGTAGTTAGCCCCAACTCTCCAACTTTAATGCGTTTTAACTTAGTCATTCTTTGTTAATTTGATAAAACGAAAAATACGTGTCTAATATTTTTTTATTACCTGACTGACGGACTAATTGGAATTTCGATTTCTTCAACCTGTCGTCATCCCTATTATTCTTTGCCCGCACTTACCGTTTTGGATATAGTGTACTTGTTTTTATTACAAGCTTTTATGTAGTTTCACCAGTCCCGATGTTTATTTGTTTTGTCTGTAATGAAATCTTGCAAGTTCAATTTGATCTACTTCCCGGTTACCTACCGATTAAGCTGAAATGTTGCATGCATGTGTAAATCGGATGACAATGCAAAATTATTATGACATGGAGCTGATTTAATGATGGAGCCGGAAGGTGGCCATAGGAACTCGGTAGTTAACCGACACAACCCCCTCGAATTTAGACTCGTTTGATCCGTCTTGACGAGTAAACTAACTACCTTAATAAAAGCTTGTTTTTAAAAAGATTTTTTAAGTTTATAGCTCGTTTAGTTATACGGAAGATCCATGTCCCTATGTACAGTTTGGAATAGAACGCCTGTTTTGTTCTTTTGCGGTGGCAATATGCTGAGTGGCGGCGTGCTATTGTCATGTGTTCTGCTTTCTTACTTTGTATAGACTATACATGCCACATCCTCAATGTACTACGGTCGAGAATATGATATTCATTTCTATACCTTGCTAGCTGGAGATAAGGTAAGAGTGAATACGTTTTGTCCTCAAAGAAAGCAGCGCGGCACTCGTATTGAAAAACTACCGGTCGCCGTAATCCACATAGCAAACGAATGGCCAAACGCAATGCCGCTTCAATTGAGGATTGGTACTAAAATCCATATTTCATCCATATCCATACTATCTATACTAATATTATAAATGCGAAAGTAACTCTGTCTGTATGTCTGCTACATCTTCACGCTTCAGCGGCTAGACCGATTTGGATGAAATTTGGTATGGAGATAGTTGGAGTCCCGGGAAAGGACATAGGCTACTTTTTATCGCGGTAAAACGCATAGTTCCCGCGGGAACACGATAACCGCATTCCACGTGGGCGAAGTCGCGGGCAGAAGCTAGTGTTAAATATTTACTTATTTAATGCCTACACAGAACCTTGAATTTTGGCTCTACTATCGAGTCCATGGCAAACACTGCTGCAAAAAAACTTGGTGTCCTTTATAAGGTGGGGCGGTATTTCACACGGGAGCAGCTGGCTGAGCTTTACCAAGCTCAGGTTCGCTCGTGTATGGAATACTGCTGTCACCTTTGGGACGGTTCAGCCAAGTATCAGTTGGCTGCTTTGGATTCGGTGGAGCGCCGAGCTCGGAGACTTATTGGTGACGCGTCGATGGTCAGGTTACAAAATCTTGAGCATCGGCGGAGAGTTGCATGTCTTTCCGTTTTTTACCGGATACATTTTGGTGAGTGTTCTCAGGAGTTACATGACCTGGTTCCTCCGTCACCTTTTCATTACCGGACATCCAGACGGGGGGAGAGTTTGCATCCTTTTGTAGTTCATACTCCGTTCATTCGAACAAAGCGCTTTGCATCGTCATTTCTGATGCGGACTGCTAAGGAATGGAACTCTCTTCCGTCCTCTGTTTTCCCCGACAGTTATAATGTACAGGTCTTCAAGACTAGAGTGAATAGGTATTTACTGACCCAGTGAGCTACATCTTTGGCCTCATCGTCACTTCCCATCAGGTGAGATGGAGGCTAATCGCTGGTCAGTTCTACATAAAAAAAAAAAAAGAAAAAAAAAAAAAAAACCTGGACCACCGAGCTCTGCTCGCCCAGGTCCAAGCATTGCTAGATCGATTTGTCGCCCCCTTCCAAATTTTGCCTATATTCCAAATTTTGTCCAAATCAGAGCCGTTTCCGAGTTCGCTTGTATAAATCCATACTAATATTATAAATGCGAAAGTATAACTCTGTCTGTCTGTTACGTCTTCACGCTTCAACCGCTTGACCGATTTAGATGAAATTTGGCATGGTGATAGTTGAACACCCGGGAAAGGACATAGGCTACTTTTTATTCCGGAAAAATGCATAGTTCCCGCGGGAACGCGATAAACCTAATTCCACGCGGGCGAAGTCGCGGGCACAAGCTAGTAAATAAATAAAGATATAAATATATACAAGATTAGCGCGTTTAAAGTTTAATATATTTAGGACCCGAGCGACCGAGCTTTGCTCGGGCGAAAATAGCTAAAACCGAGTTGATATGAGACCTAGCCACTAATTCCCAGGAGAAAAAATAAACAACTCAAGGCCGATAGGTCGCCCCGTAAACCCCTGCATTCTAAATGTCAACCAAATCGTTAGACCCGTTTCTGAGATCGCTCGGATAAATAACTTTGAACTCAATATCCCACATTTACGTATGATATGGAATATATGTGACATGTACAAATGCCTACATGCAGCATAACATATTACTACAAACTAAACCCATCCTTCAACATCTATTCACCAAAAGTATAGAACCTTCAGAATAAAGACACATAATCCCGTTTTATGAGTCGTTCCCTTTCTAAGTCGCGCGCCCGCGGCACTATTCTGGGGTCGACTTGCCCTTATCGACCAATCGAAACTTGAACTGTGACCTTTCCACGAATTTACGTACTGAAATTTCCATTCTCCCCAGACCCGCTCAATTTATTGCTATTATCTTGAAATAAGCACTCCTGAAATTGGTTTGCATATTACGGCCTCTTGTCTGGAGAACTGTGACCTATTTAATGGTTGCTCTTTTATGGGGTTTCTGAATATTAGATATAAGTACGGTAATTGATGGTATTGAGGAAGGCTCTCTGAAAAAAGGGTTAAGTACCGCATATCTGAAAAGTCCGTTATTATAAACTTACGATAATTCGTAAACCGTTAAATTAAACAAGTCTACGATAAGTACGATATGAAAATGTTCTTAAGTAACACTCTCCCTTTCCCTTTGCAGACCTTCTTATCGTTCAGTTCCGTCCCCCAACGCGTCCAATTAATTCGTACAATTGTAATGTGACAATACTAATGTATTGTCACATACTTCATCAATATACACGTACTTCATCTCATAAGTCATAATTGACTTATGAGATGAAGTACGTGTATATTAGAACTGAAGATGAAAATAAAACGCAACTCGTTAAACTGTTCGTAAGCATGCAACTTTCGTAATTTGAACATTCGATTCAAACCAAGTGTGGGCGCGAAACGTGCTGCTAAAAATATCTCGACACGTGGATACACTGAAAATATCCGCAACCGCGGGCGGCGGTACCGTTAAAATGGCACCGGTAAACCTTTTCAAACATTAGGTATACCC